>ML812828.1:0-11604 GCA_009831015.1 Picea engelmannii
TGTTCAGTTTAAACATTATATTTTTTTGGGTTTTGACATTTAATCAACCAGCGGATTGTGCCTGCGTTGAAGTAACTATTTCCCACCGTGAAAAAAATACAAATGTATGGAACATTGAAACATGTCAAACCCATGAATTTATACAAGGAAAAAGGTCTTGGATGTAAACTATATTCTAATCACTGTTTTGTCTTTTGTTTTTTTATTCTGAGCAATAGGTTCAATTTCTACTGTTGCTTTGAGTTTGTTTTTTTTTTATTTTGAACAGGAGGTTTAATTGTTTGTTTTTATTTTTATTTTGAACAGGAGGTTTAATTAGGTTTAATTTCTACAATTGCGTGGAGTTTCATTTTTACAATTGCTTTGGTCTATTTAGTTGAGTAGTTTTCCTCTGTCATAAATTATAAGTCAGTAGATATACTGTTTTGTTTTTTACATTCTAAATAGACTGTTTTGTTTTTTTAGTAGTTTTCCTGTGTCATAAATTATAGGTCAGTAGATATACTGTTTTGTGTTTTTCATTTTAAATATAAGACTTTTGTTTTTTCCATTCTAAATAGAAGATTTATTATTTAATTTTAGATATTTTTTAATAGAAGATTTGATTTTTATAGTTACTCTGGTTTTGTTGGTCTCGTACTTTTTTACCCTGTAACCTCTACGAATTCCAAAACAGAAAAGAGTGGAAGTTGATAGATTTGACCTTGTAACCTCAACGAATTCCAAAACAGTGGAAGGAAGGTTATTGTATTCTTAGTTTTCATCATAACTTTAAAATTTAGTCAAATTGGTGTATTCGTATTTTTTATCATATAAAGTTATGACAGCACTAACTAACTTGTTTTCATTGAACTTAATGACAGATTTATTTTTTCTCACCGCGAAACTTTTATTCCAATTACAGTGTCTTCGTCACGAGATTCATATGTGAACACGAAACAAGTGAATTAGTTGAGGATCTATTCTGGCGCCAAATTGGAATGCTTTAAGATGGGATTCACCTTGCTTATGGAATCCGCTAAAGGTTGAGTATAGACAGCCATTTTCTTAATAATTTTAATGTGATTAGGGTTCTCTTCGGATGGTAATATTCACCCTTCCATCTGTGTCAAAATTATAAATTTTTTTGAGTAAAGTAAAAGCTACCGATCTTTTTGAAGGCCCCGAGAATCTCTTTGATTTCCTTAAGCAATTGAACCGCTTTAAGAAAAGCCAGAGATTCAGCTTGCTTGGTTTCTTCTCCAATACTCCATGCGGATTTCTTGCAAGTTTTTCCATAAGGGGATATGATAAGCCCCCGGGCCTGAAAGGCCAGGCTTTGGATGTTCCATACAAAATTGACAGTACATATTTTTGTCTCGAAATCCATTCTTTTATGTAAACATTCTTTTATGTAATTGTTTAGAGGTGTTAACTTGTGTTGAATTCCATAAAGAAGATTTTGGAGTTGGTTTCCAACAGTGTATGAGATTCAAAAGTTTATACCCCATATCTAAAGCCACCTTCTATCATATTGTTGTTAAGCTCAGTCGTCCAAATTTTGAAACATATTACATTTAGCTGTTTCCTTGAATAGGTTGACATGCATAATATGAAACATATTACACTTCGCTGTTTCCTTGAATAGGTTGACATGCATAATATGAAACATATTACACTTCGCTGTTTCTTTGAATAGGTTGACATGCATGATATATAACAGATAACACTTGGAGCATAATTTATTGTTTTGGAAAAATTCATCATTCTTTAATATTTAAACGAAGGATTTGTAGCCTACTTGCTTGACCAACATGGATCATTTGCGGAGTGACAATCTGGATCTTGGTTTCTCTGTCTTGTTTAAAGATCTTCGTCTTCACAATGGCCTGTTCTTGGGTGCAACCTGCACACATCAAACTGCTAACAACACAACAATAGCAATCAGACCAAATCAAGACTCTGCAAATATTCACTTCAGTATTGATTTCGAAGGTTTTTGTGCACAATGCAATTCTAAGTGCAGCTTCGCTGTTCCTTGTTCTCCAACAGCATGTAACGATGGATTTGCTAGTTGACTTTGTAAGGCCAAGGCAAGTGTCAGTGGCGGAAACAAATTATACCAATATTATTGTGTGAGTCTCTTTCAGCTCGATGTATAAGACTCCTGTGGAGTAGAAGTCATAAGCATTGGTTCTGTACTCTTGGAAAGCTATCAAATTGTGCCAACTGAAATTATTGTTGGTTTGCTAGTTGACTTTGTAAGGCGAAGGAAAATGTCAGTGGCGTGAACAAATTATACCAATATTATTGTGCGGAGTCTCTTTTAGCTCGATGTATAAGTCTCCTTTAACTTGAAGGAGTAGAAGTCATAAGCATTGGTTCTGTACTCTTGGAAAGCTATCAAATTTTTCCAACTGAAATTAT
Source organism: Picea engelmannii (assembly GCA_009831015.1). Classification (NCBI taxonomy): domain Eukaryota; kingdom Viridiplantae; phylum Streptophyta; class Pinopsida; order Pinales; family Pinaceae; genus Picea; species Picea engelmannii. The sequence continues at coordinate 2,407 of ML812828.1, forward strand.
TGGTGTTTATAGTATGCCTCGAAAGTTCCAAAAATAATGGTCAATCCACTGAAGATTGAATGAAGACATTGCTATGGGAAAGCGTTGGAGAAGAATAAAATGCATTTCCTTTGATATTTGTTCTCAAATTATTTTACACTGCGCAACCTTTCTTAGTTTATCTGCAGCTTCGCCAAGACCCATTGGTTTCCCATCTGCAGAGCACATACAAGGCATAACATTTGTGCTTTTATGGGTTTTCTTCGCAGTCACATTTTTGACCTCTGCTTAAGCGCCTCGAGTGTTTATGGTTGTTCTCAAACTGTAAATCTAAAACTAGACACGGATTAATCATTATCATTTGTAAATTCCTTATCAGCAATCTCCCATGCAAATTTCTCTACCAAATTCTTTGCATAACAATACCAGTTCTGTAATGAGATCGACCAAGGAATGAACTTAGATCGCATTCATAAGATTCAACTATTATCTACATATAATCTATATTTAAATATGATAATAGTGTTGTTAAAGTGAAAATAAATCATCGAGTAGTATGGTGTGAGGGCGTAAACCAAATTGGTAGAGTTCGATAGAGTGTTGGATTCTCACCGATGTTGATCGTCATATAGTATAAATAATTATATCCTTGGATTGGTTCGACAAACCCATTAATTTCACTGCTCGAATGGCTTCCACAAATAATACACTACTGTTTATTATTTTTGTGTACATCATGTTATCATGAATGCCCTCAATCCACTTTACATCTGATCACTATTGGAGATTGCTAAATTAGATGGATCAAAACAGTGTTTTATTCAAAGTTTTGTGCCCAGAAATAAAAGCCAAAACCTTTCAGTTTCAATTGGAGAGACAGAAATGGAAAACCAAGAGTTGTCAATGCTCATAGTTTAATTGAACAATTCAATGTTGTTTACAGCCAATTGTGCAACGTACATGTAAAGGGGAAGGTTGCCATGATTTTGATGAACAGAGAGCACACAATTGGAGTATACGGTATGCATACATCCCCAATCTTCAGAGGCGTACGGTCTAGGTCTTCCTTGTATTGTTGTATGCAGGGTTGTAAAAGTTGCCCACGGCCTCAACAATTGTTGGCTACATTAGATGGATCAAAACAATGTTTTATTCTATGTTGCACGGGGACCGCCCCCAAACCCCCCCCACCCCTAAAAACAAAAACAAAAAAACGTGTACCTGTCGTTCCCGCATTCCGGGGAGTTGGGGATGCTTAGCAAACTTACCTAGATTGTTGGGGACTCCATTGGGGACTTGGGACTTGTTGGCCGTCCCCAAGATGTTTCAAACAGATTTCAAGGACCTTCTGTAAAAATTTCGAGGATGTTCTGGGCAGATTTCAGGAATTTTCTGGGCAGATTTTGGGGATAGTCCAGGCATATATCTTCAGTCTTGACAATCATGGAAATTGATTGAACAATAAGATCACTGTTCCCATCCATTTTTGTATTGCATTGAATCTAAATCTGTTGTTAACGTTGCATCTCAAAACATGGATTTTGTATGATGGGTTTCGATTTGGGTTTTTGGTGATTTTAGTATTGTATTTTCAGCAACAAGTTTACAACAAACAAAGCTTCCATGTAAAAAAAACCAAGAAATGCAAGATTTCAAAGGGCTGATCCTTGTGGTTATTGCTCTTGTTCTTTTCATTTTTTTGGTCATCTTATCTTTTAAATATTGTACATGGGTTTCCAAGAGTTGTTCAATTATAGTGCTTCCACCATCCCAACCTCAAGCATTGTGAAAACAATACATGAGTTTCCAAGAGTCATTCAATTATAGTGCTTCCACCATCCCAACCTCAAGCATTGTGAAAACAATCAGATCACTGTGACTTTGATTGGGTACTAAATGTTTGAATAAATTCCTATTCAATCACCTTCTTAATAGAACCAAAGTGCTTTATAGTGGTTTTCAACACAACCATAAAAATCTGCAAAACCTATTGAGAAAAGAATGTCTTTTATGTTTTAACATAATTGTCATTATTATGAGGAAGAAAAACTGCGATAGAGACAGTTTTCACTTAAGTTTCCTAAAACTAAACTGCATTTTTCTCTTGTCTAGTAGTCAATAATGGAATGCCACTCAACCCTCTTTTAAATTGCTCAAGCTTTTTTAGAAATGACAAGTGTAAGGGCTATATGCATAATACTGTATAGTATAGCTTGTTATGCTTACAAACTTGAAGCAACTACAAATATTTATGGTGAATTTTAATATCTTTTAATATATATATATATATATATATATATATATATATATATTATTGTCATCTCCAACTTGTCGTCTTCTGAAAAATTTGGGGGTGCCCTCTGGTCGTCTTGGGGACGCATCCCCCATCTCAACCGTTCCCCCATCCCAAAAACTAATGCAACATAAGTTTTATTCAAAGCTTTGTACCTAGAAATAAAAATCGAAACTTCTCAATTTCAATTGGAGAGTTAGAAATGGAAAACCAAAAGTTAAAGGTCAATGCCCGTGATCGTAGTTTAATTGAACAATCCAATATTGTTTACAACCAATTGTGTGACGCACAGATAAAGGGGAAGGTCGTCATGATTTTGATGAACATAGAGCACACAAATGGAGTGTACGACCTACATACAACCACAATCTCCAGGAGAAACTATGTATCAGTTGTAGGAGAAGCGTACGATCGAGGTCTTCCTTGTATTGTTGTATGTAGGGTTGTAAAAGGTGACCACGGCCGCAACAATCACTAGTTTGTTGTACTTGAGGGACAAGGTTAGTAATTTAGCTAATTAATTGCAAAAATGAATTCACAACCCTAGATTTCAAATTCGAAGCATAATGGATGGTTGTTATTCCTTCATTGTTGCCATTCACAATTTTGCCAATGTAAATTGTTTCTTAGCGACATTAAAAAAATTACAATATGGGACTTTCATCATAACCAAGAATGCAACTAATATCAACAGTTCGCCGCAACCATGAAGAAATCTCAAAGGAAATCAAGACATAATGGAGACCATATTTACCCTAGAAACCCACTAGGAGAATCAACTTCGAATGTTTGCTTAGCTTTCATTTCGATAATCTATGGATATAATGTTGTCCATGGCTCTCTATGCATCCTCTCTTCTCTTTGGCCAAAAGTTCCTTTGAGAATGCAAGTTCAAAAAGAAATTGGGAGAGTTGGGGTAATGGGAAGGCCAAATGGCATGAACTTTCATTTTTCATTCCTTAGTCTCTTCTTCTCTCTTCTATTTTTTATTTTATATAATTCATTGTTTTCTTCTCATTTATTTTATTCTATTTTTCATTTGCATTGTTTTCAATAGTTTACCTAACCTTTATTAATTATTGAAATGACATATAGGGATCGAGTCTTACAACCATTGATTTGTTTGGATCCATTCCAGATCACACCTTTCCATTGAGAGGCTTTGTGGCCTCCAAAAGATTGAAGGAAACCAATCTCGATCAATATGTCTTACATTTGCTTCTTTGGAACATGGCTTTGACTTTGGTTCCTATTTACAACTTTAACTCTGGCTCTAGCTACAACTCTAACTCTAACTCTTGCTCTGGCTCTAGCTCGTGGCTTTAGTTATTGGCTTTGGTTCTGACTATGGCTTTGGTTCTTGACTCGCTTCTTCTTGCAATACACAAGGTTCACCATCTCTCATCTTTGAGCAATCTCCAGATCCAAACTCCGCAATCAATATTTATTCTCATCTCTCTTAGTCTTGAAAGTCAAGTTGAACAATAGTCTATGTTCAATGTGACCCTAGCGTGTTATCCCATCACGTACCCATTCCACAAGGGAAGTGTAATACCCCTAGGTCGAGCCCCAACTGCACATATAAATGTAAGTGAACATATAGGCCGGTGAGCCATGATATTTTGGGCCAAAAGTACATGTGTTGTAAAACCCAGGTCGATTCTCAATTGTAAATGTAAAAATGTTTTAATAGGTTGGTGAGCCAGGTTGTTATAGGCCAGAAGACTTATGTGATTATTAGGTCGGAGAGCCTAAATGCTAAAAGCCAATGAGCCTATTATTGTAATATGTAAACACTCATATTATTAATGAAAACACACCACTATTGCAGACCAACCATGTAAAAGAGTATGGGGTGCTAAACTCCACTAGAAAGGGAAAGGGGGGGTTAAGAGTCTAGGAAGGGGCTAAGATAGGGCGCTTAATCCCAATGGAATATTATATTTGTATTCCTTAAAGTTAAAGTAATGGATATGAATATATCATAAGTTCTAAAGTAGGGACAAGGGAGTCCCTTGGGTGCCAAGTGTCTTAAATGACACATTATATTGGGGAATATACTGCGAATGCTTATTTGTTTTGGGGAGATAATCATTTCTTCACGGAAGAGATGTGAATCATACCCTACAGTACTAGACTGCAACGAGGAACATATAGATGTACTGGTTAGCTCGAGAGTTGGATTGAAGAAGCGGGTTGTCAGGTCCGTGAGCATTCTCTCCAGGTGAGAGAACTACTGGAAATTAATTTTTCAAGGTGCCAAACTGCAACTATAGGGCTTTGAGACTTCTTGTCCGACTTGTTGCTGAAGCCCCGGAAGGGAAGTGGGGCAATTGAGGGACTGTTGAGTAGAGAAGGGATACACTTCCTATGGTGGGACAAACATGTGGAGAATGAGAGACTGTAGGCTGTTAGTTTGGGTAGACACCTGTGTTTGAGTTTGTATGTTGTTAAAGAGACCTGAGCCTGGTTAGAAATCCTTTACCCAGGTGTAATTTAGCCCTAGCTCAGGGGTGACTCACTGTTGAGAGATATGAACAATGCGGTTTAAGACTGGGAGGAAAGTGGAAGGTCTGCATTCAGTTGGTGTTTATTTCCTGAGATAAGTGTCATTTGTGTTTATTTCAATTACTGTGTATGTGTGTGCAATTATGAGTTTCTGTCATGGAATCTTTGTTGTTAAATTATATATATGAATTGTTATTATTGCATGCATGCTATTATTATTTTCGCTTAACTCTGTTCAGATGCATAATTTATTATTTAATTTGATGGTATCAAAATTCGTAATTCTGAGTGGCGTGGCTCAGCCCCCACTCTATTCAGATTTATAATTTATTATTTAATTTGATAGTATCAGAATTTGTAATTCTATGTGGCGTTGCCCAGATGGGGGATGAGAACGTTACAGGGGAAATTTTGTTGAATCTCTGATAATGGGGAATGTTACAAATTGGTATCAGAGCTTGGAATTTGGATGTGGCATCGCCCAGCCTGGGTGGCTGGGTACGTTACAAATTAGTATCAGAGCCCAAATTTCAACACTGAGTCTGCATGGACCATTTAGCAGAGCACACAAGTGAAATTACAGAGTTTGCAAGTGAATTGTTTGACAAAATGTCAGGAAGAGTTTGTTTGCAAATTGTTTGACAAATGTTTATGGTGTTTTTGTGGGAAATTGGGAGCAACCGGGTGAAATTGGGCCAAAGCCCAAATTTATGTTGTTAAAAATTCATGGGGGATTTGGGAAATTTTAGTCCAAGGATGAGTTTTTCCTGATTCTAATCTCTGTTTGAGCAAATTCAGACCTATAATTGGTCGAATTTGAAGTGAACATAAGACTATGGCTCACTGAGTGAAAATGGTTAAATAAATTTCCCAATTTGCGAAGGAATTGAAGAAGCTTTCATACCGGAAATGTCAACCGACTGTGCACACAAGTAATTTGTGGATCTAGAGGTTGAATTTGTGTTTAACGGAGTGAAATGGAATAAATTTTAATGGTTGTAGAGCGACCATGGTGAAATGGGATGAAATTGGGAAAAAAACCCCAATTTCTTGTAGTTAAATAATGGAAAATTCAAAGTGAAAGAGTTGAATTTGAAAAGTAATGAACAAACATTTATGTACAGGGCTTGAATTGGTTGTATTGAGCTTAGTCACAAAGCTTTAATGACAACCCAAGAAGAAATTTCATTTTTGGGCGAATTTGAGCATTTTTGGAATTTTGAAAAATAGGTGAAATTGGAAAAATTTCGGTATTTTTCGTATGTCGATGTCAACATGATGTGGAGGGGGCCACATGTCAGCTGATGTGGTGGTAGGTGACATGTACTGTCATGGTGGCGGGTACACAGAGGCAGAGAGGTAGAAATGACTAGGTGTTGGGATTTCTCGGACGAACTTATGAAATGAAGGATTATGAGTCCGTGACTTTGCAAAGATGGAAAAATCGCGAAGTGTTGGGACTTCTCGGACGGACTTATGAAAAGAAGGATTATGAGTCTGCGAGTCTACAAAGATGAAAATATGGCTAAGTGTTGGGACTTCTCGGACGGACTTATGAAAAGAAGGATTATGAGTCCATGAGTCTGCAAGCCCGCGAAGATGGAAAAATGACTAAGTATTGAGACTCTTCGGATGGACTTCTGAAAGGGAGAGTTATGTTTTCGTGAGTCTGTGAGTTCGCATAAATGAAAATAATCTAAGTGTTGGATTTATGCTTTCGTGAGTCCGCGAGTCTTTGGGTCCGCAAGTCCGCAAAGAGGAAAATGGTCAGGTATGGGAACTCTTCGAAGTTCGTGAGTCAGCATAGATGAAAATAATCTAAGTATTGGATTTATGCTTTCGTGAGTCCGCAATGATGAAAATGGTTAAGTATGAGAATTCTTCGGAGTCCATGAGTCTGCATAGATGAAAATAATGTAAGTGTTGGATTTATGTTTTCATGAATCCCAAAGATGAAAATGGTTAAGTATGTAGACTCTTCAGATGAACTTATGAAAGGGAGAGTTATACTTCCGTGAGTCCGCGAGTATGCATAAATGAAAATAATCTAAGTGTTGGGTTTATGTTTTCATGAGTCCGCGATTCCACAAGTCCACAAAGATGAAGTATGTGAACTCTTTGGTCAGACTTATGAAAATGAGAGTTATTCCTTCGTGAGTCAGCGAGTCCATGAGTCCCCATAGATGAAAATAATCTAAGTGTTGAGACTTTTTGAGTGGAACCATGAAAGAAAGAATTCTGATACGTTTTTGGAACAAAATTGTACATAATTTCATGGGTCTTGTTAAATTGTTTTAGCCTAATAATTTTTTTTGGCTACACATTTTGCAAAGTTAGCAACATTTATATCAGAACAAGATCACCACAAAGTTCAAGATCATGGAAGATGCACAGGGGGATTACAACCATGAAGTTGAGATTAGAGGGATATATGTTAATATGGGTAATGAATGTACAAATTCAAATGGACATGAAGAAGGTAAGGAAGAAAACATAAACTTGGTAGAGACTATAAAAAGTTTGCAAAATGATGTCCTGAGTTACAAAGTTGATAATGAGAGACTTATGAAAGCCAAGGAGCACCAGGAAGACTTCAACATCAAGTTAATGCAAAGATTGAAAATAATAGATAAAAATATGGGTAAGGAGACCGAGTCAAGCAAATCAGGGAGTCACAGGTCTCATGATGAGAGGGGCGGAACACAAAGTGTTGGAAGGCGTCACCATCATTCTCCAAGGCATTCAACTAAGAGAGCACACAAAATTTCAAGTCCATCCCTTGTTACGAAGCATAAGAAAAGGTCTCGGGTGGATGAGCCACAAGGGGAAATAAACAAAATCGAGCCTCCTACATTTAATGGTGAGCACAAGAAGGATGAGGATGCAAAGACATGGATGCTAGGCATGAGGAAGTATTTTCAATTGCATAATTACTTTTCACAAGCAGAAAGAAGAATTGTCATCTATCAGCTCAAAGGAAAAACATTGATGTGGTGGGATCAATTTGTGCAAGTACAACACATTGATGAGAAGAAGGTCACTTGGAGGGAATTCAAGAGGTATTTCCAAAAGAAATATTTGACTAAGAGATACTATGATAAGAAAATGAAGGAGTTATTTGAACTCAAGATTGAGAGTATGACTATAGATGAATATGAAAAGAGGTGTTTAGAGTTCCTGAAGTATGTTTCTTTTGTCAAGGATGAACAAGTTAAGATTCAGAGGTATTTGAGTGGGCTGGCATATTTTATCAGTGATAAGATACAGTATGACGATCCCAAGACACTAGAGGAAACTATAAGGAGGGCTAAATGCCTTTATGATCAACATAGAGGAATACCAACTTTCCAAAGAATGTGGGAAAACAAAAAGAAAAGTATGATGGACCAGAGGAAGAAGGGAACTAAGCCACCATTCTTCAGAAATAATTCTCAGGGACATCTAATCTCTAAAAAAGCCATAATGATAGAGGCAATAGAGAAAAGAATAAAGAAACCACCTATTCAATGTTGGGGTTGTGGAGGAGATCATGTGTTGAGAGATTTTCCTCACAGAGGTGAAAAAGTGAAGACTTCTTACAATGTACAACAAATTGAAATAATGGAGGACATGAGAAAAATGTACCTAGAATCTACGCAACCTTGGATAACAAACACACTGAGTTTCAGTCACACATGATTGAAGTCGAAGGTAAAATCAACGACCAAACCTTTGTAACTTTTAATTGATTCAAAAGTTATTCATAGTTATCTAGATCCTAAGATGGTGGAAATATTTCATTTTCCAAAAAGAAATCTTGGAACATCTTGGTTGGTGCAACTGACTAGTGGAGCTAAAAGAAAAATTAATGAGGTGGTTAAGGCATGTCCAATAGACATGAATGGATTGAGCACTAGGGAAGATTTGAACATCATACTTATAAGTTCCTATGACTGTCTAATTGGTATGGATTGGTTGGACCAACATCATGCTGTCCTAGACTGTTATAATAAAGCATTTACTTGATTGGATGAGAAAGAGAATTTAAGGACAGTACAAGGAATTCCCAGGGCAGTAACCATCAGATAAATTTCAACCTTACAACTGAAGAAGAGTTATAGGAAAGGGTGTCAAATGTTTGCAACACATGGAAGATACACATAAAAAGAGGATGCCAAATATTGAAGATTATGAAGTTCTAAAAGAGTTTGAAGATGTATTCAAGGAAATACCAGGATTTCCACCCAAGAGAGATATTGAATTCTCCATCAATCTGATTCCTGGAGCAACTCCAGTATCTGTAACACCCTGTTTCCCCCAAATTTGTAATTAATCCTAATACAGGAATTACCATGCTAAAGCATGATGAAAATGTAAATAACATTATGAATTTATATTACAGAACTGCTGAGAGGGGATGTGCGGAAAAGAGACCACGA
>ML812828.1:11704-22724 GCA_009831015.1 Picea engelmannii
GGATCGCGAGTCATGGGGGTGAATGAGTTTTGACAATTGAAACCCTGAATCCCGATAGTGAACCAGGGATTGGCATTTCGCTAAGGCAGGTTTGTGGGAAATTAACCCAAAAATTTTAAATTATGATAGTGGATGTGTTACAGTATCTAAGACCCCTTACAGGATGAGTACACTAGAACTGAAGGAATTACAAATGCAGTTGCAAGAGCTTCTGAAGAAGGGATATATACGCCCAAGTGTGTCACCTTGAGGTGCCCCAATACTATTTGTGAAGAAAAATGATGGAACATTAAGACTTTACAGACTTCAGGTAGTTGAACAAGGTAACTTTGAAGAACAAGTACCCTTTTCCAAGTATAGAGGATCTCTTTGATAAGCTCAAAGATGCAAAAATATTCTCCAAGATTGATCTCAGGTTGCACTATCATCATGTAAGAATTAGAGAGGAAGACACTATTAGAACTACCTTCCGAAAAACGATATGGCCATTATGAGTTCACAGTGGTACCAATTGGTTTATCAAATGCACCAGTTGTCTTCATGTGTTTAATGAATGACATTTTCAGGGATTACTTAGATAAGCACTGATGCTTGCAAAGAAGGTCTTGGCGAAGTTCTTAGTCAAAATGGGTATGTCGTCTGCTATGAATCAAAGAAACTAAAGGAGCATGAAAAACATTATGCTACTCATGATTTGGAATTGATAGCTATAGTGCATGCCTTGAAGACTTGGAGACACTACCTTATGGGGAAAATGTTTGAGTTGAGAACAGATCATAGTGGTCTGAAATATTTATTTGGACAACCAACTCTAAATGCCAGACAAAGCAGGTTGTTAGAATTCCTTAGTGAATACGACTTTGATATAAAACATATCAAGGGGAAAGAGAACAAGGTGGCTGATGCACTCAACAGAAGGGTGCATGAAATGCATGCTACAACCCTTAACATATACCAATTAGATTTGAAAGACAAAATCTCAAAGGCTGCAAAATCAGATTTGCAGTACATAGAAATAAGAACAAAATTACAGGAAGGTATTTTGCAGCAGAAAAGTGAAGATTACAAGTTTGAAAAGGGGGACGTTCTCTTATATAAGGGAATAATTTATGTTCCAAATTCTCAGGAATTGAAAAACCTGATTTTAAATGAAATGCATAATGTGCTTTATGCTAGACACCTAGGTTACCATCAAACTATTGCAGCTGTCAAGAGCCAATATTATTGGCAGGGGATGAAGAAATATGTTGCGGATTTTATTGCCAAGTATTTGGAATGTCAAAATGTCAAGGCTGAGCATAGACACCCAATGGGTTTGCTACAACCATTACCCATTCCTGAGTGGAAATGAGAAGTTGTAGAAATGGATTTCATCACCAAACTACCTAGAACAACCAAGCAATATGATTCCATAATGTGTTATATTCTTTGTCCCCCTTGGGGGGTGTAGGGGGGCGAATGCCCCCCGTGTGGGGGTTCGAGGGTAGCGCCCCCGGGAATTTTTTTTCTGCCTCGGAAAATATGTCAGATATTTTAGGTGGTTTTTTGGCACATGGTTTCTTTGCCGATGGTTTTCTATTTTCGGTTAAGGAATTAGGGTTGTGGACTAATCCTGGTCATTGCATTAGAGTTTTGGATACCGCTGGCTCCTATATGTATATTGTATTGTAAACAATGTAACACAATGAATGAATATAGAATATGTTGGTTTTTCCAGTTTGGGTTTCTAGGGGAAAAATCTCTGTGTAATATTTGTATTTGCCATTTTATTTTTTCTGTTCTTTTATTGAATATCTGTTTGCAGTAGATATTGTACAAGGTTAAACTATACATAATGGCGGTGGTGGACAAGCTTACTAAAGTTGCCCACTTTATTCTAGTAAGCTCACTCACAAAACAATCAACATTGTTGATATTTATATGAGGAAAATTGCTCGACTGCATGGTATACCCAAGACCATTGTGACTGACAAAGATCCAAAATTTACATCAAATTTTTGGAAGGGTTTATTCAAAGGATTTGGGACCAATTTGAATTTTATCATAGCCTATCATTTAGAATCAGATGGGAAAACAAAGAGAATAAATCAAGTGATTGAAGATATGTTGATGATGTATGTGATGGATAAACCATCCAAATGGGAGAATTACTTGCATTTGGTGTAATTTGCTTATAACATTGGGTATCAAGCATCCTTAAAAATGAACCCATTTGAATTTATGTATGGTAGAAAGTGCAACACATCAATAAGTTAGGACAATCGCGCGGATAGAGCAGTGGTTGGGCCAGAACTACTCAGGGAAATGGAGGAGCAGATGATGAAAATAAAACAGAATTTAAAGGTTTCTCAAGATCGACAGAAAAAAATATGCTGATAAGGGCAGAACTCATAGAGAATTTAAAGTGGGTGACCATGTGTTCTTAAAAGTAAAGTCCAAAACAAGTTCCCTGAGGTTGAGAAATTATTCAAAGCTAGCAGCTTGTTATTGTGGGCCATTTGAAAACCTGGAAATGATTGAGCCTGTAGCATACATGCTTGCCTTACCTACATCAATGTGTATTCATAATGTATTTCATGTATCATTGTTTAAAAATGACATACCTGATGCTAATCATGTAATTGATTGGAATGTGATTTAGGTGGAGCAAGAAACCGACTTTCAAGTGCATTCAGTGTGTATATTGGACTGGAAGATCAAGCAACGTCAAAATCGAACTGTAGGGATAGTAAAGGTCCAATGGACCTAGTACGGTCTTAAAGATGCAACTTGGGAGCATGAAGACACTATTAGGAAAGAATACCCACATGTTTTTGAAAACTTTTAAAGCTTTGATTGTATGTGTATATACTGAACTGAGGACAGTGCATAAATAAGGGGGAAGGGAATGTAATACCCTTAGGTCGAACCCCAAATGTACATATAAATTTAAGTGAACATATAGGCTGGTGAGCCAGGATATTTTTGGCCAGAAGTGCTTATGTTGTAAAACCTAGGTCGATTCCCAGTTGTAAATGTAAAAATGTTTTAATAGACTGGTGAGCCAGGTTGTTATAGGCCAGAAGGATTATGTAATTATTAGGCCAGAGAGCCTAGATGATAAAGGCCAGTGAGTGTATTATTGTAATATGTAAACACTCATATTATTAATGAAAACATACCACTGTTGTAGACCAACCATGTAAAAGAGTACGGGGGGCTAAACTCCACTAGAAAGGGAAAGAGGGGGATAAGAGTCTAGGAAGGGGCTAAGATAGGGGGATTAATCCCAATGGAATATTATATTAGTATTCCTTAAAGATAAAGTAATGGATATGAATATATCCTAAGTTTTAAAGTAGAGACAAGAGAGTCCCTTGGGTGCCAAGTGTCTTAAATGACACATGCATATATATATATATATATATTGGGGAATATAGTGCAAAGGATTTTTTTTTGGGGGGATGATAATTTCTTCATGAAAGATTTGTGAATTGTACCTTATGGTACTGGACTGCAATGAGGAACCTGTACCTGTACTGGTTAGCTTGAGATATGGATTAAAGAAGTGGGTTGCCAGGTCCATGAGTATTCTCTCCAAGTGAGAGAGTTATTGGAAATAGATTTTCCAAGGTGCCAAACTATAGCTACAGGGCTCTGAGACTTCTTGTCTGGCCTGTTGCTAAAGGCCCGGAAGGGAAGTGGGGAAACCGAGGGACTATTGAGCAGAGAACGGGCACACTTCCTGGGGTGATAATGTCATGTGGGGAATGAGAGACTGTAGGTTGTTAGTTTGAGTGCGCACCTGTATCTGAGTTTGTATGTTGTTAAAGATACCTTAACATGGTTAGAAACCCTTTCCCAGGTGGAATTTATCTCCAACTCGGGGTGACTCACTGTAGAGAGATATGACCAGTGCGATATAAGGCTGGGAGGAACGTGGAAGGTCTACATGCAATTGGTGTTTATTTCCTGAGATAAGTGTCATTTATGTGTTGATTTCATTTATTGTGTGTGTGTGTGCAATTATGAGTTTCTGTCATGGAATCTCTGTTGTTAAATCATATATATGAATTGTTATTGTTGCATGCATTCTCTGTTGTTAAATCATATATATGAATTATTATTGTTGCATGCATGCTATTATTATTTCCGCTTAACTCTGTTTAGATGCAAAATTTATTATTTAATTTGATGGTATCATAATTCGTAATTCTGTGTAGTGTGGAACAACTGAGGGTTGAGAACATTATAGGAGCAGTTTTGTTGAATCCCCGATAATGGGGAATGTTACAAATTGGTATCAGAGCTCAGAATTTGGATGTGGCATCGCCCAACATGGTGGCTAGGGACGTTACATGAAGTATGGTCTATATTCTTTTGCTAGGATCAATTTCTTTCTGGCATGAAAACAACTCTATGATCCTTTCACATGCTTACAATAATGTCACGGAGTTCTCAAGAAACCCCCCAAGGTCATTGACCTCTGTACACCATTCTTCAACACATCTTCAAGAATGGATTCTTCAGATGCAATATTGAAAACAACAATTGAATTGTGGCTTCCCTTGGCATCAACTCATTGTTTGTCTTGTTGGTTTCAATGACCTCCTGCGTTGTTATAGCTCCTTGGATTGAAGATGTATGCAACTCTTCATCTTCTTCAATCTTAACTCTCCACACTCTTCTCTTCATTATGTGATTTCTAGTGTGAAGCTCTGAATGAAGTTGTCAAAACTTTGTTTTCCACTGTCCACTCAACTTGCAGTGATGGTAGAAGTTCTCGATGCTAATGTATGGACTACTTAACATGCTCTTTTTCTCCCTATGCCTATGAGTTTGTTGTTGGTTTGGGGAAGTCTTCTTGCCATTGTTCCTCCGGAAGAAATCTAGCTTCTAGCATGTGGCTTGGTTCTCCCAACAAGATGCTACACAATGGATTTTCTTCCCATAGAATGAGCATACCTCAAAGTACCAACACCAAACAACACTATGGATTTCATCCCTACATCAATGACAAACAAGGGATGCCTTAAATGATGCATACCCATGGTTCTTCTTCTTCTTCTTGATCTACTTATTGCTTATTTTGAGTGATGGGGTAGGCAAAGTCTTCGAGCTCTTCTTATCACTACCATTATTCAATCCACCACAAGAAGGGTGAGTTGGTAGTGTGTTTCCACCTTCATTTGTTGTTTCTCTTCCTTCTTATAAGAAATTCAATTCTTCCAGGTCCTTTTCCTTCACAAATGTAGTCTTGTTGTTCATGTCTTTTTCATTTCTGCCTTTGAAACCTAGGATTTCATGGTTGACCCTTAGTTTAGCGACAATTGAGTCCCTTTTCCATCATATCCCACTGCCTTAACAGTTTGGAACTAATGTCTTTGGTATGTTTTTCAAAATCACCCAAGCACCCTTGAGAAAAGTCTAAGGAAGGTGATCTTACCAGAGTTGTTTTGGTCATGGTGCTAGCTTCCACAGTGGCAATAGAAGGTGGCCTTTATTATCGATGCTCTTGGAAAAATACTTGGAGCTTTGCCAATGCCTCCTCCTTCTCTAGAAACTCTTGTTGTAGTTGAGAATTCATCTAAGTGATCCTGTCTTCCTACCAACTATCCATTTGGATGATCTTCTCTCCCAAGTGTACACACTGGACTTGCTCTTTCCCCAATCTACCATAACCATAGTGAGTGAGTCTTGGTGTTCATCAAATTGTTTCTTTAACAATGGTAACAATCTTGTTGAGCTCTTCTTCTCCATCTTTTCCATCCTCTAGTTAAACTTTTGGACCTGTTCCTTCAAGTCATGGTTTTCTTCTTGAAATTGAGTATTGATGGTCCTTAAGTCTTCCAACTGTTCTTTATTTTCTTTACTCATGTTGAGTTTGAGCTCTCTTCAAAGTTCCGATAGTTACACCATGGTCAAGGATTCAATTTCTTTGATAACAATATGATACATAAACAAAAGACTTATAGTCCACTCATTTCACCAAAACATATCCTTTGCAAAATTACAATCAAAGTCTCTGTTTCTTTATATTGTTTAAGATATTTGTCTTCAAAATGGTTTGTTCTTGGGTGTAACCTGCACACATCAAACTACTAATAACACAATAGAAATCAGGCCAATGAAAATCAAAACTTTACAAATACTTTATCACTGAAAACTCATTTTTTAGAATTAATCTTCAGGACTTTTGTACACAATGCAATTTTTGAGTGCAACTTCTCTGTTCCTTGTTCTTCAATGACATGTAAGGATGGGTTTGTCGGTCGACTTCGTAAGACCAAGGCAATCGCTAGTGCTGGGAACACATTACACCAAGATTATTGTGTGGAGTCCCTTTTAGCTCGATAAATTACAAGTCTCCTTTAACTTGATGGAGTAGAGTGGAAGTCAGAAGCATTGGTTCTTTACTCCTAGAAACTATCAAATTGTGCCCACTAAAATAAAATCACTGGTGTTCACAATAAGTCCTGAAAGTTCCAAAAATAATGGTCAATCCACTGACGCTTGAATGAAGACAATGTTATGGGAAAGTGTTGGAGAAGAATAAAATGCATTTCCTCCTTTGAAATTTTCTCTCAATTGTTTTTACGCTATGCCACAATTCTTAGTTTCTTTGCAGCTTCACCCAAGCACCCATTTGTTTCCCATTTGTAGATAATGCACATGCAAGGAATAATGTTTGTTCTTTTAAGAGTTTTTTTTCACTAACATTTTTGACCTCTGCTTAAGAACCTCTAGTGTTTATGGTTGTGCTCAAACTATAGACCTAAAATTAGACACGGATTAATCATTACCTCCTCTAAATTCCTTCTCTCGACAATCTCCTATGCGGATTTCTATACCAAATTCTTTGCATAAAAATACAAGTTATGTAATGAGGATGACCAAGGAATGAACTTAGACCAATTCATAAGATTCAACTACTATCCACATATAATCTATTTATATATGATAGTAGTGTTATTAAAGTGAAATAAATTGAGGAGCATGGCGTGAATGATAAAAGTCGACAGAACATTGGATTTTCATCAATGTTGATTGGTTCGACAAACCCATTAATTTCATTGTTTGAATGGCATCCACAATTAATATGCTATTGTTTTATGTTGTTTGTGGTACATCATGGTTCCATGAATGTCCACTACCATTTCCCTGAACTCACTGGCCTTCGCCCCCGAGAATCGAACACGCGCTTGCTTAACATAATTTTCTCGAGAACAATAGCAGTGCAGATGTTGAGCATCTCCTTAGAGTTGACTTCAGCAACTTCGCGACCTCCATTTCCGCACGGGAGGTTGCAGATCCTCTAGGGACTTGCCAGCGAAGAAACGAATAGAGCGAGTGATAGGGTATGTTGCTCAGAAGTGTAAGACTACCGATCAAAGGCCATCAAGACGGACCAGGGGGAAGCCGAAACCATTTTCTCAGAATCTCTTTCACCACATAGACTAGCAGAGCAGATAAACTGGGTAACGGATAACGTCGAAAGAGTTACGGTAGATAATCATTTAAACGTTGTAAGAATTCCAAAAGTTAATCATTTAAATGTGGCAATCATATGATGTTACAGTAATTTCTTAATATGATTAGGTAAATGTTAAAAAGTAAACAGGGTAACGGATGTATTTATAAATGCAAAGAAGTTATCAACAATAAATCTGATCCATTGATTTTGGAAGACGACTAAGAATATATCAACATCTTCAATGCATAACCATCAGATTAAAATTTAACATTAAAAGATCATTAATTGTGCCCATCTCCAATAAGTATACACCTTTCAGCGTAATTAGACTCAACTCTTCACCAACGCTCAGAAATGTAAGACTGCCGATCAAAGGCCATCCAGACAGACCCAGGGAAAGCCAAAACCGTTTTTTTCACTCTCTTTCACCACACAGATCAGACCCAGATCAGACCGACTGCCGAAAGGATCAGACTCACATCAAACTGACCTCGAGGACGATCAGACTCCCTGCAATGTCAATGGTGTCAAGCGATTATAATGTGAAAGTTGATAGGCCATGTGTTTGGTGGTGGTGTAAGACATGTACAATTGGCATTTCTATAAGCGACAATCAAATCGCCTCCACTTTGGACATTTTTAAAATTTAAATATGATTGTAAATCAATGAAAATCTTAGTTCTATTACAAGTTTAGTTTATTAATGGAGGAAAATTGACTTTAGATGTTGGCCAAAATTTCAAATATCAGAAAAATAGAGAGGAAATATTTTTGGTCAGAGTGTATAACTTAATTTTGACAGGTAAAGTTAAATATTTAATAAATTCATTTGGATTTATATTAAGTTTGAACAGTGGAAACTGAATAAATCTCTATCAAATATAAATATCTTTTTATTATACTTTATTATATTGAGATGTATGTTTTACAGTGCAGTCTTAAGGATCTTTATAATTCCTTCTTTAATATGACTTTCGCACATAAAATTTAAAAAATGTATTTAATTATAAATAAAATATTTTAGTGTTTGTTTTAATAAAAATATTTTTATATGAATTTTATAAAAAATATTTTTCCCCACGTTGCTTAACATATTTCATTTTAATATTTATTTTAAATAAAATATTTTATTGTCAATTTTATAAGAAATATTTTTCTAATTCTATATATTTTGAGAGTACATTTAATGGTTAAGATATTTTTATGGTGTTATGAGAGAAAATTTAATTCTTTTCATATTTAATATGGAATTTACAAGTAATATATATTAATATTGTCACCCAACCATAGGCATAAAGGCCACCTCTGAGCACCTTAACCTTGGCAGACATAATAATTTCGGTAGTAGGCCAATAGCGAACCAATGGATAGCACACCTTTCTCTAAGGGTAGCGGACCAAACAAGAATAACCATAAACCAAGAAGAAAGTCCAAACCATAACCAAGATGCCAGTTGCAACAACTGCAACTGCATCCCTTTCCAAACTTGTGTACCACTAGTCCTTATGTAGTTGTGTGGGTGAGAGTGACAAATGAGCTCTAGCGCCCTCTTATTTATAGTCCTCTAAGTGACCTAACTGGGCCGACTTCTCTTCCCAGAGACTAATAACTCAATATTGATTATTCTCTTGAGCCAACTTGTCTTCTAGGTTTATTATCCAATGTTTGAGGGTTTCTCTTGCTTCCCCGCATATTCTAGTCTCGTCAAATGTTACACGTGAAGGTTAATACTTCCCATAGATACCATAATATCAACACTCCCTCCTAGCTAGGGAGGTATTGTAGGCAATGTTATTGAGAACAAACAGACCATTCAACTGGTAGCATCATCATAGCCACACATGCTATCTCATAATCACATAGATCAACTCACGAGAAACATCATCACTATCAGTATCATCTGATAGCATCAATTACATCATCTCTCGAATCCATACTCCATCCGAGTAATCGGGCATGATGTTGAATAATTCACTCACTCCAGATAGTGACACAAGAACCATTCTTCTAATCAAAACATATGTCCTAGAAGAATAATTGTTCCAACAGATGATGGAAGCCACACTATGGGCTACAAGGAATATTCTTCTAATCCGGACATACGTCTTAGAAGAATGATTGTCCTAGACCATTTTCCATAGGGAGAATGTCTGTCCATCAACATAATGACTATCCATCTGGTTGGTAATCATCTCTAACACTAGTGATAGTCTTCATGGAAATTGGAACAATGCCATTCAATAGAACACACATGTGTCTATCCATAGTAGTACACAACTACTATCCAGTGGTACACAACCACATGAAGTAGCACACAGATACTAACCAATGACACATAGTCACAACTAGTGGAACACATCCACCACAGTGGCATACAACTACTATCGAGAGACATACAGTCTCTACAACAATCATATCATCTGATATCAACCTGCATAAACAATATCATGATACAAACAAAGTCATTTACGCCATTCTTCCACTCACATCTGTGAGATATAGAAGAGAATCTTCCCTCATAAAGTAAAACATCAAACATGGGCTATCTGGACTATTCTTCCCAAACATAGAAGAATATCTATCCCTGATTTCTGAGCCTGGACCATTCACCTAACTAGGCCATTCCTTCGACACTAATCATAGTGCAGCTTGGAGAGAATGATTCTTCCCTAGAGAATGATAGTCCCTGATTGCTGAACCTGGACCATTCACCTAACTGGAAAATGACTTCCCATGGTGTTGGTCATGGTCAAGGTCTAGGTGTCTAGGTCTAGGTTATGGTTTAGTGCTAGATTTTTGATTTGTTTTCTTTGTTGGTATGAATTTCCTTGAAGTCGAACGAGCACAAAAACGTAGGTATAAGCTTTGGTTTCATGTAATCACAAAGTAATCTTCTCTATGTGAGTGTATTAATCAATATTTGTGTGTAGGTTGAATATGATGAAATATAAAGGAGAAGCAACAAGTAACGACATGTCTCCTTATTTTGGGCATTGTGATTTCTTTCATGATAAAATTTTGCAAACATTATTCATACAAATGAAGTAAGTTAAACTCACAATTAATATATGGATATCAATTCCATTCAAGTATCAACTCAACTATAATATATGGCTATCCATTCCATTTAGGTACCCCCTTTGCAGTGGTCCAGGTCATTATGTAAGTCATGGTCCAGGTCTAGTTCTAGGTCACGGTTTAGGTCTAGTTCCAGGTCATGATCTAGGTCTAGTTCTAGGTCATGGTCTAGGTCTAGGTCATGGTTATGGTTATGGTCTAGGTCATGGTCATGGTCTAGGTCTAGGTCATGCCTTGCCATGTCTAATTCTAGGTCTAGGTATTTCCATGTCTAGGTCAAGGACATGTCTTTCCTTTATATGTACCAAACTTACTAGAGTGTGTGAGAGTGTGAGAGGGAGAGAGATGAATATAAACAAGGGGTATAGAGAGAGAGAGAGTGAGAGGGAGAGAGAGGAATACATAGAGAAGGGGTAGAGGGAGTGTGTGTGTGTGTGTGTGAGAGAGAGAGAGAGAGAGAGAGAGAGAGGAGAGATAGTGGGAGATATA
>ML812828.1:22787-52366 GCA_009831015.1 Picea engelmannii
GGGGGGGGGGGATATATGCAATTTAGTTTATGGTTTTATTTATACCAAGAATAAACTGGTAAACATCATAGTAACAACAACAAGATAATAAAATACATACTTCGACCTACAGGTTGGATTATTTATCCCCTAGTTTACTTGTTCTTGTTCTTGCCCAAACTTTCCAACTGAATATTAACCTCCCAACCAACTAGGAACAACCTCTCCGTCTCCCTAGCTCCAGGAATCCTTGCGGTTTTCTGGCCCTTGAGCCCAAAGTTCTCAACAACAACAGTGTCCCTATAAAATCTCACCAAAACAATCTATTCTCCCAATTTCCACCATCTTCCTCTCTTTTTCAGAATTTATTTCTTGCCTCATTTCCCCCCCAGTTTCTCCCAAAACAAAAGACCCCTCTCCAAGTCCTCTCCCCTCTTCCTTATCCTCCTCTCTCGAATCCCTCTCCCTCATCCAATTCCCCAACTGCCTTATCCCCTCATTAATTCCCCAACAACCTAATCCCCCCATTAATTACTTCACCTACCTTTTTAATAATAAAATAATAAAAAAACTCATTGAATTTATTTTAATAATTAATTAAATTTAAATTAACAACTACGATAAATAAATAATCAAATTTGGTTGTTACGTACACCCGCCCTTCAAGAAAATTCGTCCCAAAGTTAGATTAATTTACAATACAAGGGTAATGACACATGATTCATACATCCACATCAAATAAACAACATTATCAATTTAAAATGCTTATACATACTAGTGTACATGTGCAAGGCATGCATGTGTAGCTAGCACATACAATATTCCCACATGTACTAATGAAAATAATTATCACACCTAAAGTAATTCTTGTATGTGTCCAATCCAATCAACAAGACCATTCATTTCATAAAAGATAGTAAACCATTTAAAATGTTCACAAAATCCGCCAATTATAATAATTTAGCACAAACAACATTCACTTAGATAATTGTAGTTCAATCAAGCAATTATAAATATACATATATACATATTTTTCAAAAGGAGGAAATCAAGAAATTCTACTATAAGGCGAAAGCCCCACACATTCTCAACTACTTCTAGTCATCCTTCCTCCCTAACCTACTTCCATCTTCCATCCCTATCCTTCCTCTGTTGGACTATCTTGGAGCGTCAACTATATTGACCTAACTCCAAATAGAACCCGTAAGCAGAAGTGTCAACTCTCTCGACCAAGCTTCCCCGATAGGAAACTGACAGTCATCATCACACGTTTAGAGGAGCGTGAGCTAACACCGTCCTCCCATGACTCCAGGTTTCAGAGGATACATGGTGGGAAATGCCTCCACCCCTCCTAATAGAACTAGGGTCAACACCCTACCATGGACCATACAGTGGCACTATGTTGCTGGGAATTTTGTCATCGTATATTTAATTTTAGGAAGTATCGCCACCTGAAAAACCTGCACTTGTCCACATATCATAGCAATGCATTTGGACCAACATAATTTCACATACAAATATTCATATATTGTTTCTTGGTCGATGTTCAAGACATAAACCTTTTATTATCATTGTTCTTTGGCTATTTCATAGCCCATTGACCTGCATATTAGTATATAACACAAACTCATACATATCTATGCATTACTATCACGTAAATGCATTTAATCATATTCTCAATTCAGTATCCACGTACCATCAACTTTAAATGTCAAAATTTTCAAATTAGAAATAGATTGCATAATATCCATCATAATTCAAATAACGTTAAACATTCATAGAATTGACATTCACATAGATTCATATGTCTTAAAATTCAAGTGTATCATTAATAGTTTCACAGTTAATAGAAAATAAAAGGTGATTATGATTTAAGTAATTCTAGGTATCTAAGTCAAAAGGTGGCATTACATACACCCAACCTTCGGGAAACATATTCCCGAGTTGGTAAAAAAAAGTGAGGGATGATCTCATCGTAAGGTCTCTGCATCCTCCCAAGTAGCAAATCCTAGGCTATACTTGTCCCTGGACCTTAACTTGGTCTACCATACAATTCCTAAGCTATCGGACCCTATGGTCCAATACGCGTAACGGTTCGACCATGAGGGTTCCCGCGTCCGATACTTGCAATTCATTTCAATTCAGTTTAATATGAGATTCTTCAACAACATAATGACATAGAACATATACATGAAAAACATTATGAGTTTTATGCAAGTGGGGTGGCAGTATGAGACGATAGGAAACAGGTCCAATTCTCTCTTGGATTTTTAACGGTCCTATAAATCAAGGTGACAACTTTGTCCCCTTCTCGAACCGAATGGTAATCTTATTAGGCCTGATACAAATGAAAACTTGATCTCCCACTTTATAACTTCGATCAATCCTATGTGCATCAACATAAATGTTTTGTGTATCTTGTGATTCCTTTAGTTGCTGCTTACTCTGAATCACCTGTTCCTCCATATCTTGAATCAATTCTAGCCCAAATGTCACTCGGTCTTCTAACCTTTCCCAACTCATTGGTCTCCTACATGGCCTTCCATACAGAGCTTCATAGGGTGTCATTCCAATGGAACTATGAAAACTGTTATTGTAGGCGAACTCTACCAAAGGCAGGTACTTCTCCCAATGGGTTCGATTATCCATAACATACATCCTAATCATGTCTTCCATAACTTGATTTACTTTCTCAGTTTTTCCATCTGTTTCTGAATGATATGTTGTGCTTAAGTTCAACTGATTTCCCAACACTGACTCTAAACTTGTCCAAAACCAAGATGTGAATCGAGAGTCCTTATCTGAAATGATCTTCTTGGGTAACTCGTGTAGACAAATGACCTTACTTATAAACTGTTAGCAACAATTGTGGTATCGGGGAACAAAGGTACGTAGGTCTGCAGGATTGCGCGATAGGTGCCCAAGCGCAGCACACAGAAGAAATCTGTTTGGGGCCCGAGTCAAGCAAGCAAGCCTGATCATGGACATGAGAAGCAACGAAAGAGATCTAGACCGTCCGTCTGAGAAAGGACGCGTGGTAGGAGATCGACTTCATTAGGAAAGTCCCGACAGGGAATCGCCCATCAGCGAACTTGAAGCCATCGGGATATCGGGGATCTTGGGGACGAGTGATTTGTGCACTTCAAAAGTGCGAACCGTGAAACCCCGATGGAGAGAATGGTCAAAGGAATATGGTAGTGGTCACTTGGACCAATGCCTAGTCAAAGGTCTAGCACGGAAGGCGCATCGGCAATCGAAAAATCGCGAGTCCCATGGACACAAACATTGTGTCATCGTGAACGTCGAAACTCCGATGGAGGGTTTGGCTACGGTCACACGAAGACAGGTCATATGGATTGGGTTCTAGCCGGTAGGGGCTAGCTCACAAAGGTGGAGCTCATCGCATATCGGGTATCGGATTTCGGGAAGCTGGAACCCCTTACTTCTTTCACTTTGAAACTCCGAACCCCGAATTTCCGATAGCGCCCAAAATCAGGCCCACGGATTTGGCGCCTGGTCATCAAGAAGGAGGCCTGGGGGAGGGGCATTTATGTTTGTCATTCTGCCTCTTAGGTCCCTATGAATCAGTTAATGCAAATGAGGAAGGTGGGTGATACATCATCTCCTTCCTTAAATAGAAGGTTAGAAAGGAGCGTGTACAGAGACAGGCTGTCAGTTCCTCCTGACAAAGATCACGTCTGACAGACGACTGCATGGGCATTTTACCCAACGTCTGCATGCATAGACTAGCAGAGAAGCTCCTCAATGTCAAGCATTGAATTCATGATATGATCGCACCTTGAGCACCAGAGTCAGTTCCAAGTATATGTAGGCATTTCTGCCATTTTTGTAAGGGATCGATGGTTGAGCAGAGCTCCCGGTTGTAAAGTTTTTATGAAGCATTGTTATTCTGGTTATGTATGAGCTTTGGAGACTTCTTGCCTTATGAATGCTAGTTTCTTTCATGTCTTTGTTTACACTATGTTAGAGCAGCTCGGAATTGGAGGATCCAGTCGAGCTATAGCTATTATAGGATGATGTTGTAATGGATCACTGTAATAGTTACGGAGCCTCTAGTCAGTTCTTTTGATTTCTTTGATGCTGAATGACTTGGAATTGGAGGATCCAGTCAAGTCCTTTATTCAGTTTCTCGAAGCCCTGAAACCAGGAGGATTCCGCTTTCAGAGTTTTTCCCCTACAAACCGCTGCAAGCCTGTTGCCTAGAGCTGTTTGTTCATCTTCTCCTAAGTCTTCCACCTGCTCATCTTTTAATCAACCCACTGGCTGAAGTTAGGATTCCAGACCTCCTCTATCCTTTACGTACCAGACTCAGTCCTTGAGTTAGAGAGATACCTCCTCGAGCCATTTACCTCCATTTGATCATCCCTTTATAAACAAATCGTGAAATTAAACTAATGGGTGTCGGTCTCTGCTCCTGCAAGAAATCCAGGAGTGACTTCCGACGCTAACATTTCTGGCGCCGCTGCCGGGGACGAAGTTGAAGATTTTCTCTGGGCAGAACGACATTGAGCCTCTGATTCTGAAGGTGCATCAGACATCAGAGCCCTTAAAGATTGCTACTGTGCACCTGGCGACTCCACTCTGGTGACTCCATTGTTTCCACATCACTGTTTCAGCTTCGACTACTGTCAGCACGCCTGAAAGCCGACCCTAAGGAGCTTTCTCGAGAAGGTTTCAACAGCTGCTTTCTCAGTCTGAGAAGCTTCCTGGGGTAACGACAATGTTAATATCTGGCCTTTGATGGTGAACAAGGACCAGGCATATTTGAAGCTGCGCATATTTCACCTGGTGACTCCATGATTCAAGGATCAATTGGCGACTCCACTGGTTCGATATGGAGAAAATCCTTGCTCGCAGGTTTGCTCCTTTTAATTTCTCTGCTATTCCTGGTTTTCCTAATGTTGTCCCCTCTCTGGATGAATGGGGCGATTATTTTCCTATATTTGGAAAAGGTGAAGAGGACAACCTGGCTCAGCACCTCAGTGAGTTTCATGAACTCATGCATCAGTGGGAGATACATCATGAGGATGTATTACTGAAAATGTTCATGTTCTCGTTAGCGGGGGATGCACGTAAATGGTATCGTTCTTTACCCCCGGCTACCATTTCTTCGCTCAGTGATTTTCATGCAACTTTCACCACCTATTGTCAGAGGCTGTATCCCCCTGAGTTAATTTGTCATAATTGTTGTGAGGGATACCACAACTCTATACAAAAGAAAGTTGTTTCTGACGAAAGCTGTGGGGAGGATCTTGATGACCTGGATCAGAACTCAGTCCCTTCTCCTCCCCATTCATTTGCATCCGAGGCAGGTTATGAAAGTGATAAAGTTCCCAGGGAGGAGGATGGCACCCTGAGTAAGCTGATAGAGCAGGTGAAATATCTCTCTGCCCAATTAGAAGGGTTGAAATATGAAGACTGTGCAGAGGATTTTCCAGTCCTTGAGGCAGACGCTCTGAGAAACTCTTTTGAAGAGATTGTTGAAGATTTATTAGATGAGTTGGCATCTACCCCTGATGAGCTTGTTGTCTCAGATCAAATCAATAAAGAGGTAGTTGTGGAAGAGGATTGCTCTCTTTTCCTTCACGATATTTCGCACGATGTGTTTACATTCGGGGTCGAAACGGAGGAGCGGAGGATAGTTCCATTTCTGCAAGTTGGAGAAGCTTTGTCTCCCCCTGACTTTGATGATTATCTGGAAGAGGAGCAGCAGAGCTCGACATCACCTTTTGCTTGTCAGAGCATCCAGACCACTTATGACAGTTACGAATCAAAGTCTGAGCTCGATATGCTGGATTTCCAAGAGCAGGTCGCAGAGCCTTATCCCCTGCTAGCAAATGAAAGACAATGCGAGGAAATCATCCCCCCTGAGCAGCAAATTGAAAAGCAGAGCTTTCCCACAGGTCCTATCTATGATTATTACGACTCTGACCCTTGGGAGAGCCAAGAAGAGGCACCAGAGGAACCAGAGGAGCAGTCGAAGATGCAGTTTATAGACTGCGCAGAGCTAGTCAGTGAGCAGCCACCACCTGAGATCAACGAGCCTACTTCATTTATTCACCCGCCTGTGGTTATCAGAGACATTCGGCTGCGTGTGAACAACTGTGTAGCAGAAGAGGTTGTATTTCGCCAATTCCTTGGAAATGGCCACTCATTCGATGACCCTGTCAGCAAATACATGGAGTGGAATTTCCCCTATGCCTTGGAGCCGCCCTATTTCATCTCAACTCCAGCCTGTAAGGAGGAGTTGAAGAGTGTGGTCGTTCTACTATCACGGTTACACCATCTGCTGGTGATCATCGATAGAAGGAAGGAGCTTCTATCCAGGAAGCTGCTTGGATGGCTATGGTGGAAGTTCTCTTTCACCTAGCCCATGTAAAATATTTTATTAGTTTAGGATTGTGTATAAATAATCTCCTTTGAGCATGTAGCTTTATTTTGTTACTTTTATTTTTCGGCCTGCATTTTCAGCAACAAGATGTTTTCAGCATGACTCCATAGCCCAACAGCAAGGCACTGGAACTGCAAAATGAGTTCTTCGAGCATCACAGGGACGACTCTATTCCCCATGGAGCCTAATGTTAGCAACAATTGTGGTATCAGGGAAAAAAGGTACGCAGGTCTGCAGGATTGCGCGATAGGTGCCCAAGCGCAACACACAGAAGAAGTCTGTTTGGGGCCTGAGTCAAGCAAGAAAGCCAGATCATGGACAAGAGAAGCAGCGAAATAGATCTAGACCGTCCGTCTGAGAAAGGACGCGTGGCAGGAGATCGACGTCATTAGGAAAGTCCCGACAGGGAAGTGCCCATCGACGAACTTGAAGCCATCGGGATATCGGGGATCTTGGAGACGAGTGATTTGTGCACTTCAAAAGTGCGAACCGCGAAACCCCAATGGAGAGAATGGTCAAAGGCATATGGTAGTGGTCACTTGGACCAGGGCCTAGTCAAAGGGATAGCACAGAAGGCGCATCGACAATCGGAAAATCGCGAGTCCCGTGGACACAAACATTGTGTCATCATGAACGCCGAAACTTCGATGGAGGGTTTGGCTACGGTCACACAAAGACAAGTCATATGGATTGTGTTCTAGCCGGTAGGGGCTAGCTCACAAAGGTGGAGCTCATCGCATATTGGGTATCAGATTTCGGGAAGCTGGCACCCCTTACTTCTTGCACTTTGAAACTTCGAACGCCGAATTTCCGATAGCGCCCAGAATCGAGCCCACGGATTTGGCGCCTGGTCATCGAGAAGGAGGCATGGGGGAGGGGCATTTATGTTTGTCATTATGCCTCTCAGGTCCCGATGAATCAGTTAATGCAAATGAGGAAGGTGGGTGATACATCATCTCCTTCCTTAAATAGAAGGTTAGAAAGGAGTGTGTACAGAGACAGGCTGTCAGTTCCTCCTGACAAAGATCACATCTGACAGACGACTGCATGGGCATTCTGCCCAATGTCTGCATGCGTAGCCTAGCAGAGAAGCTCCTCAATGTCAAGCATTGAATTCATGATATGATCACGCCTTGAGAACCATAGTCAGTTCCAAGTATATGTAGGCATTTCTGCAATTTTTGTAAGGGATCGATGGTTGAGCAGAGCTCCCGGTTGTAAAGTTTTTATGAAGCATTGTTATTCTGGTTATGTATGAGCTTTGGAGACTTCTTGCCTTATGAATGCCAGTTTCTTTCATATCTTTGTTTACACTGTGTTAGAGCAGCTCGGAATTGGAGGATCCAGTCGAGATTTAGCTATTATAGGATGATGTTGTAATGGATCACTGTAATAGTTACGGAGCCTCTAGTCAGTTCTTGTGATTTCTTTGATGCTGAATGACTTGGAATTGGAGGATCCAGTCAAGTCCTTTATTCAGTTTCTCGAAGCCCTGAAACCAGGAGGATTCCGCTTTCAGATTTTTTCCCCTACAAACCGCCGCAAGCCTATTGCCCAGAGCTGTTTGTTCATCTTCTCCTAAGTCTTCCACCTGCTCATCTTTTAATCAACCCACTGGCTGAAGTTAGGATTCCATACCTCCTCTTTCCTTTACGTACCAGACTCAGTCCTTGAGTTAGAGAGATACCTCCTCGAGCCATTTACCTCCATTTGATCATCCCTTTATAAACAAATCGTGACATTAAACTGATGGGTGTCGGGCTCTGCTCCTGCAAGCAATCCAGGAGTGACTTCCGACGCTAACATAAACACACATGCCACATTAGTGACATCATAATTGTCTCTAACAGGAATAAAATGAGCACTCTTGGTCAAATTATCAACTATCACAAGAATGGCATTGTTTTTGTGCGATGTGAGAGGAAATCCCATAACAAAATCCATAGAAATGACTTCCCACTTGGACATAGGAGCATCATGCAGTTGTAGGAGTCCTGTCAGGTAGTGGTGGTCAGCCTTCACTTGTTGAAACTCTAGGTACTTGGCAATGAAATGGACTACATCACGCTTCATGCCTACCCATAAGAAAAACTTCTTCATGTCTACGTACATTTTCTTCACACTCGAATGTGCACAATAAAGTTCTCTATGGGTTTCCTTGAGTATGATGGTTCGAATATCCCCATCTTCAGGGATGTACATCCTTCCATGATATCTTAATAATCCACCTGATTCCAGGCTATATCCTTCATACTTTGGATCTAATTGCCTCCCACTCTAGAGGGTTGAAGTAACCTTTAAATACCAACGAGCTCTAAGAATTTTCCCCAACACACACTCCCTCAGATTATCTTTTAAGGGTACCAAGGAAAAGACACGCCGTCTCCTGCTCAATGTGTCCATGACCACATTCTCCTTTCCCTTGATGTATGCAATTCCAAAATTGTACTCACTCATAAACTCACTCCATCGCCTCTGTCGGGCATTGAGATCCCTTTGAGTGAAGAGATGCTTTAAGCTTTCATGATCAATTTTGAGCTCAAATCTTCACCCCACTAGATAATGCCTCCAAAGCTTCAGAGCTAGCATTACAGCTGCCAACTCTAAATCATGAGCACCGTAAATCTCCTCATGTTGCTTCAACTTTATTGATGCATATACTATCACTCCCCCATATTACATTAGCACGGCCCCAAATCCTTTCTTTGAGGCATCCGTGCAGACTGTGAATTCTTTTTCCATATCTAGCACTCGTAGAATTGGTGCACTAGTTAGTAACCTCTTAAGTTCGATGAATGCAATATCACATTCTTTTGTCCATTCATACCTGACCCCCTTGCAATGCAAGGTGGTGATGGGTTTCACTACCTTAGATAACCCTTCCACAAACCTCTGATAATAACCCGCTAGCCCCATGAAGCTTCTTACCTCATGAGCATTTTCGACACTGGCCATTCCATAATGTCCTTTACCATTTCTGGGTCCATATAGATTCCTTCACCGGAAATGATATGACCTAAATAGTGAATTTCTTTATGGAAGAAAGAGCACATTGACAACTTGCCATACAATTTGTTCTCTCTGAGGCATGACAATGCCACTCGCAAGTGTTCCTCATGTTCTCTTTTGTTCTTGGAATAGATGAGGATATCATCCAGAAAGACCTGTACAAAGTGGTCTAAGTACTTTTAGAATACACCATTCATGAGGCTCATAAATACTTCTAGCGCATTGGTCAAACGAAAAGATACTACAACAAACTCATAATGCCCAAACCAAGTTTGAAAGGCAGTCTTAGGAATATCGCCTTCCTTAATCCTTAACTGGTAATACCTTGATCATAGATCAATTTTTGAGAACACTTCTGCTTATTTCATCTGATCAAAGAGGTCATCTATCCGTGGTATTGGGTTCCTATTTTTCACTGTAGCATAGTTCAAGTCCCTGTAACATTTACACAGTCGTAAGGAACCATCATTATTCTTGAAAAAAATTACTGGTGCACCCAAAGGTGAGACACTAGGCCTTATTATCCTATAACTAGTTCCTTCAACTACATCTGCAACTCACAAAGTTCTGGCGCCGTCATCCTATACGATGTCTTGGAAATTAGCTCTGCACCAAGTTTTATCTTAATGGTAAAATCAAGCTCCCTCTCAGGAGCTAACTGAGGCAACTCTTTCAGAAAAAAATCCTCAAACTCTGACAATACTGAAAACTGATCCAAGGAGGGTCCTTTCCTATCATTGAATTCTTCCACTACATATAATAGACAACCTTGCCTCATGCAACGTTTAACCTTCATGGTCGAGATAAATCATAGAGACACCTTCCTCCATACACAGTGGATCTCTACTGACCTTCCTTCATCGTCAATACAAAGCATCCTTTTCATGAAACAATCTACCATAGCTCGATTGGATTCTAACCAATCCATTCCAATGATTAGGTCGTACGTCCCTAGAGCAATGGCATACTCCTTCAACCTAGTAGTACACACTCCCAAGTCTACTAGACAATTATTGATGCTAGGTACTACTGCTTGTTTTCCCCCCGAATCCATCTCGAATTGTTTAAATTCATCATGCTCGTAGGGTTCCAACCCACACTTTTCTAATGCACAAGGTGAAATGAAACTATCTGTAGTACCAGAATCAAGTAAAATCTTAACATTGACATGATTTATCATACCCGATGACTCCACCACAGTGGATTGATGCTCTTCCCGACGGTTATCAATCGTTGCATAAATAAGTGGCTACTACTCATTTTTCCCATCGGGGCCTTTCCTTCTCTATGCATAAATCCTACTTGTGACTCTAGACAATCATGCTGGTAATGAGGTCCTCCACACCCCCAACAAGTAACACCTGATGGAACCTGCACACTGCCCTGTGACAATCTCTGAAATGAGTTCCTTCCTATGGAAATCATGCCCTACGAACTATTCCTCGAGAAGGTCGTGGACTTGCTTGTGTCATGGTTGGCGATGAGTGGGATGTTGCACTCACTGCCATTGAAATACCTAGTATAACTACTCTAAGTGCAACTCTATTTCCATAAGGAGGTGGCCTAGAGCTTCCTCCCCTAGAGAAATTCGTAGGGGCCTTCCCCACGAATCCAAGATGTTGTGGAATGGTTGACCTCGTGCCTCCATTTAATCTCATATGCTCCTCCTCGTAATGATCATTTTCAACTGCTTCAACTACTGTCGATGGTTTTCACATCCGTACCATGGCCCTTATTTTCGGTTTTAACCCATGCAAAAAATGTTCTGCTTATTGTTGATCGATATCCATGTATGAGACATATTTTACTAACTCCATGAACCTGATCTCGTACTCTTCCACGGTCCCATTTCTTTGAAATAAGGCATAAAATTATCCTACCTATTATTCCTCATAGTACACTGGTAAATATTTCCTTCGAAACCTTTCCTCAAAAATCTCCCATGAGATGGTGTCTAGGGTAAGGTGTAACTGCCTCTCCAGGTTACCCCACTAGTTCAAGGCATTGTCCCTCAACTAAAAGATCGCTATCTTCGCCTTTGATGTGGAAGCATAGTGGGGTAAGGTGTAACTTCCTCTCCAGGTTACCCCACCAGTTCAAGGTATTGTCCCTCAACTGAAAGATTGCTATCTTTGCCTTTGATGTGGAAGCATAGTTTATTAAGGCGAAACATCGCATCATTCCTTCCAACTAGGCTTTTGCACGTTCACTTGCACGACCCCGAGCAAAATCTGGGAGTTTTATCTTCTATAGTTCTCTGGTGATGTCCCCTAGTGGAGGCCCTCCCTTTGAGTCCCTTGACGCTTCAGGGTTACCCACTCTAGATGGTGGGGGTTCCACTTCGACATCTGCCGATTGACGTCCCTTTAATGTCTCATTAATAACCTCTAAAGAGCACAAAATGAGAGCTAATTCAGACGATGGTAGTGGCAGCTCTGACGTTGACGGTCCTTGCAATGATTCCCCCCGGCATTGATTTCCTCAAGTTCTAACCATCTTTAATAAATGAATCTGCATCAAACCAAATGCTTATCAGGGAAGAGTTTAAGGCATTCCACATTTTCTCAAACTTATACTTGCAAACATAGGGTTAGGCATAAGTTTTTTTTTTTACTTGTCTGTAAACAAAAATTACTTCGATAACGTAAGTGGCTTAGGTCAGGGTTAAAGCATCTAAGCTTGGTATATTCATCTAAGTAAACTACTAACTCTCTCGCCTCACTAGTTAGGATAGCACTGTGGGGTACTCACCAATTATCCTAATTTATCTATTCAATTAAATGTCTAACCCTTCCCAGTTGTAGAGCCCTTCTCTAAATAAATACACACTCGTATTAATCACCCATAAGATATTATTGTTAATTGTCCTTGTAATACCTCAATTTCCCATGTGTTTTCTATTCATTACATTAATCTTAGCTACCCTACTATTTTATCCATTTACTTACCAATTCTTTGTCAAATTTGTAATTTAGCAATGAACTATATATATAACCATACCAATGAGTACCTCAAATTATACATATTTATGAATAAATAGATAAATTTATGGCTAATTAATTATGATTAATTATAATCATGTGTAAGTTAAAATAACTTTCATTTGTACAAAATAAAAAAATAAAAATGAGTTATATATAAAAATATAATTATCGTAATTTAAATTAAAATCCCCCCCCCCTTTTTTTTCATGTGGTTCACGACACCGGATATCAGAAGCTCGCTACTTCCATGTAAACCTCCCCGGAATCCGTGAGAGAACATATGGAGGGTGTGTATTCCAGAATATCCCATTTAAGGGCATAACATGTCACTTACAAGGAATTGAACCTGGGTGGGGAGGGTAACAATCATTCCTCCCAACCACCCAAGCTATATCCAATGGACAAATCCCCTCTTTTTTATAATATTAATATTTTTTTTAAATAATACTGATAATAAATAAATAAAATAAAATTTAAAATAATTAGTTATAAAATAAAATAAATTAAGAAACAAGGAACTTAAATAAAGAATTAGTTTTGATTAAAATAAAATAAAAATTTAAACTTACGGCACACAACCTGGACTTGCATGGGATTCCACGTGTTTTCCCTTCCCGCTCTTAGAAAAAAATAAAAATAAAAACTCATGATGCTTCTGTTGTTCATCAGTTTCCAACGTCTTTAGGCCATTGAAAATGACACCAAAATCGAAGAGATCGAAGATTTGGAGCTCCTCGAAGATGAGTGGGAAGAAAAGACAACATAGGATTTCATGGTCGGGGATGAAATAGTCCTGAAAGAGGACTAGCAGAGGTGTTGGGGCTAGCAGAGGTGCTGGGGAAGCTCAGTGCCAAAGAAAACACCCCTTGTGACTTGGGTGTTGGTGGCAGTGCAGGGTGCTGGCAGAGGTGTTGGCTGCTTGCAACAGGCTCCCTCCTTATGGGCTCCTTAAGGGATCCGTCCTCGACGCTTGGTGTGGATGCATTGTATACATAATGCTCCATTGTGGGTTCTTCCATTAACATATGATGCTCGATATTGACACTTAGATGCTTTGGTGTTTCAGACTCATTCATGACTTTGAGTGGGGATTTGGTTTAAAATGGAGGTTTGGGTGCAATGTGCAATGCCCATTATTTTTATTTTTTGTTCACTATATTTTTGTTCGATGATGACGCATAGTGCACTGTATCCCTCTCCTTATTGGCTTGGAGCTTGATCTAGGCACTTGAAATGCTATGTTACTTAGTTGGATAGTCTAGCCCTTGACTATATGGTTGTATGGTTGAAGATATGTGGCTCGATGGTGCTCGGATAAAATCCCAATAAAAGCACAATAGTCAAAGCTTGGAGATAGTTGGCGAGGCCTAGGAAGTCTGTCAAGGAAATGAGTCCTCATGTTGTTCCTAAGATTATCCTTAAGGCTCAAAGAATAATGTTAGGCATCATAAATATAAAAGGATGTTTTTGAAAGGTGCTTTTTCTTCTGTTAGTTATATAAGAATTAATCCTCAAATGAAATTAATGACAGAACAAGACAAAGGCTGTATTTCGTCGTCTGAGTCGATTTATAAAATCAAATGATGTAGGGGAAACTTACAAAACTGTTAAACAAAATGAGGCATCAATGCAAGATGAATCTTATCTTGTTCACAATAGAAGAAAATAAAGAATGCACCCTTGAAAGGATATGAGATACAATAATCCAAGTAGCTCACAGGATTTGTATTTACTTGTAGCAAATACAGAGGAAAAATTGCTTGCTTATCAAACAACAGATTTAATGTGATTGCAGTAGCAGTAGCACTAAATTGGAAACACTCACTTATCAAGAAATAACATAAAGAAAACTAGAGATATGGAATACAAGAGGAAAACATAACTCAAACTGCACAAAAATTGGAATCCTTGTTTGCACTTGTATTAATTCTCACAAAAGGAGAGTTTCTCTCTATTACATCTGAAAAGAAGCAACCCTTCTTAATTCTTCAAACTATGTATTTATACAAAAAATGATCTTAAACCTAAGCGGTTGGAATTCTTATAATTCAAAAACAATAAATATTACAATATGTAAAATTTGAAAAGTTTCATTTGCATCTTCTTTGTCTCTTCGCCTGCTGGCAGAGACATTTCTTCTTCTTGTCCTCCATCTCAGAAACAACTGGCCTCTAATCATGACCAATGTAAATGATATGCATACGTTGTCTCATTTTCTCCCAGATGTGTTGGCTTTTCCTTGCTCGATACACTGAACATATCTTCCTACGAACTGCACCACCAACCTGGAAGGCTCTGTTGTGTCATTCGCCTCAAAAGTATATAAATTATTTTCTATGTGAGACAACCTATCCTCCATCCTCCTGGCTTCTAAAGATATAGACTGTAGCCATACACTAGGATTGACTATCCACTTATTAATCTGGATAATTTCAATTTGTTTCAATTACAGGATTGCAACCTAGGCTTCTTCTATGCTCCTCTTGGAATTAAGTTTATTTTTTGTGATATCATTTTTCTCCTTCAGAGATACTATCTCTTTCAATGTCTAGTGACTCTTTGTCGAGTGAGGAACATACTTCTTCACAATATTTTTTCACTTCCTAGGCTAAACTTTTGCTTTCAACTAAATTGGCCTCCCAGGTTTTTAGTATTATATCACCTTGAGTTTGCTCTGAAAGAGACAATCTAGTGGCCCTGGCTACTTCATCATTTGTTGCTGATAAAACGACCTCTTGGAATGTAACTCGAGCTGTAATGGCCTCTCTCTCTTTTAGGTTAATGTTATTTAAAGATTTGTATGCCACCCGATAATATTTTTGAACAACTTCTACTTTAGTCAAAAGGTTTTGTTGGGTTGATTCCTTCTTCTCATGCACCTCCAATGCCCAAGCTTGGAAAATCGCCATATCCACTGCCGTGTTCTCAATTATGTTTATTTTAGCCTGCAGTTGTTTGACCAACTCTCCCTATTGAATGGCCAGTTCTCTACTTGCCTGTGAATTTTTATGCATTTCATCAAGACTGATTTTTAGTTGCTGAATTTCCTATTCGTCATAGACTCTGATATGCTCAAAAACCTTATTCATCTCATTTATCATACTTTGTTCGAAAATATTTATTTGGTTTTGCAATTGTTTCACCAACATATCCTTCTGTTTTAGTTGTTCTGTTAGATTCCCAACTGAACATTGATTTGCTGTGGCAAAAGGTCCCAATGTGCCTGCCACTTCCATAAAAAATTCCACCTCTTCTAATGCCTAACCATCATATAACACTCTATGTCTCTTGATAGTGGAACCCTCCCTTTGGTGAGTTTCTATTTTTACTACAACCCTCCTCTTCTTGCTGTAGAATAAGTCGGAAGGGGGCATTTCTTCAACCGAAATAGGAGTGAGATCCTCTATAAAAACGACTTCATCATTCGAGTTCCCCCTACTGGACTATAAAGGTGTGACCGATTTGATAGGGCTGCCTATCAAGGTGGATGGCTATTTCCCTGCTGTGTTTGTAGTCGATTTGTCTGGCGTGGATGGTGGTTTTGCTTCACCCTTTTTTATCAAAGCTTCGGCTTGAGATTTAGTTTGATCATCTGGTGGATTTGTCAATGCGACGTTCCCTTGCTGTGTCAAAATCTCATTTTTTTCCGAAATTTCTTAAGCATCTTTTTCACTGGAGCCCCCTGTTTCTAAACTCTGGGTCACAATTGCCTTTGTAGATGGAGAGGTCTGGGATTCTCCCTGTAAGAATTTAGGCAGGCTATTTCTTCGATGTCTCTAAAAATTATAGAACTTGACTAATTTGTCCGGAGCCAGAGTTTGGACTCGGCTCGACACTTCCTGATCAGATCTTGCTCCTCAAAACATCTCATCCTGTGGAGTATATTCATGCTCGTATCTCTTCAGATTGTGAAGAGCCATGTGGTTTCCCATGATCTTTTGGGGATCGTGTTTCTTGAATTCGATATTAACAAGCTTAATGTCTTCTAAGGCCATGACCTCTACTTTTGAGTGGCCGAAATATAACAGTGAGAACATACCAACCTGCAAAGGAAAGGCGAGCCATACTTTTTTCTGTGCTGCCTTTAGTTATTTACTGATTCCCCCTAGCATAGTTTAATGTGCTACCTCTCTACACACGAATCAATCTGGCATAAACTTTAGTAAGGCATGCAGAGGGACGGAACATCCGAAAACCTTGATATAAGAGAAATGTTCTTCAATGTACCAATCTGCTATCTTTCCCAGGTTGGTCACTATCTTGTTTGAAATCCTGGGAGGTGGGCACCCGTATATAGCAATATGCATCGGCACCACCACATAGTTACAAATTTCGTAGAAGAAATATTTTTCTTTATCCTCCCACAAATTTGAGTGATAGAAGTGTATTGGTTCAATGCTGGTCGGAGTCTAGCTCCATCCCATCAAAGTAAATTCCATCATGAAACAAACAACATCCATAATATATGAAAACATGTAAAATGCGGCAGGTTTCCCTTTGGCTTTCAATGACTGATATTCTGTGATTTCCCTGACCAAATTGTTAGAAAATATTTTGGCCCAATCGAAGGAATACCCCTCTGCTACTATATGCATGATTGGCACCCAGGGTAATAAGAAATGAACAGTGTTTTCCTCCCAAAAAGTATACATAACATCATGGCTACATAGATCATGTGAGGCTCTAATGAGGCAACATCATATACGCCATGGGTGTCTTCTCTAAACTTCTCAGGACGTGAGAACCAATCCTTGATCAAGTGAGATAAGTTCTTTCCATATTGCGCACATTCTTTTTTGTCTAAGTCCATTAGGAAAGTGACATTATAAACGTAATTGGGAACTGGGGATAATTTGTATATTACCTGGAAATGTTCTGGTCCGAAAGACCCAACTGCAACTTTTTGTGAATTGCAGATTCTCCTAGTTGAGAGGTCGACATTCTCTAGCGCCCAACCAATCATATCATTATAAGGCATGAGCCTAGGCCGCATTTCTATTTTATGAAGCTCTGATTGAAAAACATATTTGTATCTCGTAGCCTGGGTTTTAGTCACCTCATCGCCCGAATCATCTGGGCAGTTGATCAATTCATATTGTATAATATCGAATACCTGTGTCCAGGTTTTCACGGTATCTATGGTTCTGGGCGAAGTGTATGAGAAGACATTCGTGTTTGGGTTTGAGCTTTCACTAGACATTTTAGCTGTTTTCTGTGGAGCCATGATATCATGAGTTCAGAACTCTGTTACCTGTTACAGGAAACACACAAACTTCTTAGCCTGCTCAAACTTACTTTTGAGTGAAAAACGCAAATGAAATTCAAACTTCAATATCCTTTTCCCTTAAATGTGTTGAGTTACGAATACTTTACTGACGATGCATTCACTTTCCTTAATGAAAATATTTAGGCTGTGGTCCAAGATCTTATTTAAAATGATGGTCATAGATCGATTATTAATGTCATTAATGTCTCGTGGTTCGCGATTAGAATTTTTGACAAATAACATTTGAATTTACCTGAGCTATGATTCAGTGAAAAATTAATCACGAGATAATCGTCATTAACACATTAGTTATTCTCATTTATCATTAAGTGTTTTTTTGGATTTTCGGACCTCGGTATTTTAGTATTTTCTTGAGACAGGATCCCCGAAATGCGAAATCATGTAGTGTTTAATTAATTTTAATCATATTTTACCCAGTAAATAATCGTTCTTAACTTCAAGTATTTCGGGGTTTCGTACTTCGTGATATTTGAGTGTAGTGGATGGCAAATGTCTGAACTACGAAAGTGAGAAGTTATTAATTAAGTATTAAGTCAGATTAACTTATTTAAAATGGGTTTATCTTTTTGGTATCTATATGCCTCGAGTATCGACAAAACAACTTTATAGATGCTTCGACAGACCACTAATCGCAATAATGTGTCAAAGCTTAGGAAGATATATGTGTACGATGACGAAAACCCTTTGAACACCTTTCAAATATAAGGACTTTGGAGTTGCTACATGGTGAAACGCCCAAAGTGCGAAACTCCGAATAAAGTCTCTAGAGGTATTGACCTTTTTAACATTCAGGCGACTCCGAAATGTTTGGGCAAAAGGGATCGTTCGATCAATGAGATAATTGGATCGACAGTGGACCTTGTGTACTCGTTAGGGATAGAAGACAAAAATGATTTATTATTGAAGTTTGATTTCGAGATGAAGTAAATAAAAATAGGGTAAAGTTTCAGGCTCATAAGTTTAAAAGTGTTCCAACATAGGCTCCATCTGGGGATCACATCTCCCCGCGAGGCGTGGAAGAACTATATACCAAGTGCCTTTATTGGGTTAATGGAGTGATCATTGGGTTTTTGGGAAACACCTTTGAGAGATCATACAGAAGGATATTAGACTTCAACCACATCTTAAAAACTTTCAAAAACTTGATCGTTCACCAATCTTGAGTTCAGGCTATTAATAACTTCCTTTTTCCTGAAACCGATTTTGGGTGTGTTTAAGATAATCAAAACAACTTTAACTGAGCTATCAAACTCTGGTCGATTTTGTTCGCCTCAAGGTAGAGTAAAATTAACGATTTAGTTCGGGGAGCGATTCCCTTGTTGGTTCAGAATGTAAATCTTCTTGAAAAGAGAACTAGCTACCAGGGTACATTATATGCATGTATAACAACCTTGCAGATATCATAGACATTGCTTCACTGTCAGCGATCCTGTTCAGTACCCCGTTGAAGTTATCTACATTTCCCATTGACTTTCCTTTCACCATTTCAATTTGCACTTTGCTGAGATGAGGGAAATCATTTAAATGAATTTCATTTCATCATCTCTTTCAGAAAAAATGGGGGCAATCGAATTTCAAATTTCCTTTCACCATTTGTCTTGGACTATATGGGGGCAATCAGATTATGAATTTCCTTTCACCATCCGTCTTATATTTTAATATTTATGAAGTGGGGGAAATCAATTTGTATGTATCATACAAGGGACGATATTTGTTTATAATTTATCAGTGAAGCTCTGTCAACTCACTTTGATTTACTCTGGGCTAATCCTCTCCTGACCTTCAAAACACCTTTGCCTACACGGAAATTATCATGGGGAGATTTTAATTTCTAGGGACTCTCCTTGAGCAAAAATAATCAGTTTAAATCTGCTAGAAGGGATAAAGTAGTCAGGATTAGCCTAGGCATACTTTCTCTCAGTTAAAATCAGAGGAATCATGAAATTTTTGCCTACTCTTGTTTTGAAGGTCTAGTTTTTAAGGCTTCCTGAGTCAAGGCGAACTTTGTCTTTCTGTGGAGATTTAAGGTCAGGGAGTGCAAATCAATATAGAATAAAATATTTTTGATACAATAGATGTCAAATGTAATGAAAAGTCAACGGTTTTGAAAGGAATCTTACTTCCACTCAAAACTACTTCATGATTAGCAAGTTTCTTTTATTCTTATTTTCTTTGTTTTTTACCTTTGTATTATTTTCATTTGATTCGAAGACTCAGAGTTTTGGATTTTTCTAATCTTTGATCAAGTGACCACTTTTACATGAGTGAAAACTTCTTTAGATTTTAAAAGATTTCTTTCATCATCTTTGTTTGAACAACAATGATCATAGAATTTCATACCTTGGATTTCATAAGAAAAACCATTGTTAATTTATCACATGTTTCGTGAGAAAAATAATTGTTCTGAAACACAATTGTCGATTTCTAATACATATTTATCCCTCGACTATCGATATGTACTCTATCTGAAAATAAACATGAGAAATTTCAGAACCCTTGCAGAAAAAGAAACAGTATGTGTTACTTGTTTTTTATGAAATCAACAACACTGGCCTTATCTATAGTAAAAGTAAAAACTTACCAAAAGAAACGAAAAATCATAAATAAAAACAATAAAATAAACTGGTATGTACAATGGTGATTTGGGATCTGATTATTGCATGAAGTGTTTTAGGTAACGCCTATTGATGGGGGCGTTAAGGACTTTCCCATCAAGGTTTTCTAGTAAGAACAAATTCTTTCCCTCGGAAGATATGATCCTGAAGGGCCCACACCAGATGTGATCAAACTTGCCATGCTTTCCAGCATCTTCCTTCCTAGAATCCCACTTCAAAACTAGGTTATCAGGAAGAAATTCCCTATCTTTATCCTTTTTATCAAACAGGGCTCTTATATTGTCTTGATATCTCTGAAGTTTCTCATCCACCTCAGCCCTATTTTGTTGGACTTCGACTAACTGGTTTATTCTTCTGGTAACATCATTCGACTCTTCCTTCACATCTTGCTAGAGCTTCATCACAGGCACATCTATATTTATGGGGAGGAATATGTCAATACTGTACCCCATTTGGAAAGGAGACATTCCGATCGATTTCTTAGTGCCTATTCGATTTTCCCACAAAGCGTATTTCAAATGAACATGCTAGGCTTTCTTTTTTTCAGTCAAAACCTTTTTGATTATGGTGATCAGGCTCTTATTCGATGAATCAACTAATCTGTTTCCCTAAGGATAGTAGGCTGTGGAATGTCCTAGCACAATGTGGTACTTTTGACAAAAACTAACCATCACCTTGGATTTAAAATCTTGGGCATTATCCATGACTATCTTCTGGGGAAAACTGAATCTTGCTAAAATGTTTTCTTCCAAAAAATTGATCACCACTGAATCCATAGCATTTCGTGTTGGAATGGCCTCTACCCATTTAGTGAAATAATCTGTGGCGGTTAGAATCCATTTACATTGTGCACTAGAGTGTGGGTGGATTTCTCCGATAAAATCCAGACCCCATTGTTGAAATGGAGCTTCTGTTTTGACTGGGATCAAGGGTAGTGCGGGAAGCTTTTTCTTGCCTGAGAATAGTTGACAAGAATTATAGGCTATGACTTTAGTGTTCACGTCTGTAAATAACTTAGGCCAATAACATCCAGCTCTTAGGATTTTATAGGCCGTTTCCCTCTAGGCGTGGTGTCCTCCACACACTCCATCATGAAATTCATTTATAATGTTATCTGTCTCGGATTCTATCAGACACCTTAGTAAAAATCCTAGGGGATCCTTCCAATACAGTTGGATATCTATGATGCAATATTTTACTGCGTGTAGCTTCAATGTTCTTGCCTTAGAAGGAGTCATATCACTTGGGAATTGAAGAGTCAAGAGATATGAAACTATATCTCCATACCAAGCAGAGGAAGAAAATTTTTCTTGGATCTGAGTTGTAGGTGTCTGATCATCAAATTCTTCTATTTTTGGAAGTTCTTCGTAAAATTGCAGATGATTTATCCCAAGTGCTCTGAAATTCGATTTAGCTAATAGCTTAGCCAGGCCTTGAACTTTGAAGAGTTTAGTGGGTTTTACCTCAAGATCAAATTCCTAAATCTTGGCTAGCCATCGGCCCCTGCTTTCGTCACTATTGGGTTAAACCAATATATCTTTAACAGAGTTGGTTGGTATGTAGGAAATTATTTTGGAGTGCAACACGTAAGTCCTAAAAGCTTTGAGGGCCTTCACCATAGCATATTCCTATTTTCCTAGTATATCATATTTCAACTCGTCATCTTTGAGGCTTTTGATAAAAAATGATATCGGTTGCTCGAAACCTTCGTCGTTCCTCTGTAAGAGCATGACTGCGATAGTATGCTCGGATGCAAATGAAAATATCAAGAACTCTTTTGTGTAGTCTAGGCTTGCCAACACCGATGCTTCTCCTATTACCTTATTGACGCGTTCGAAAGATTATTTAGCTTCGGTTGTCCATTTGACCTCGCTGCCTTTTTTCAGCATATCTGTAATCAATTTAACAATTTCAACAAAATTTGGAATGAATCTTCTTAAAAAAATTATTTTTCCTAAAAAAGACTGAATTTCCTTTCTTTTTCTAGGAATATTGATTGTATCTATAGCTTCAACCCTTTTTGAATCAATTTTGATTCCTTCTCTAGATACTATATGGCCCAAGAGTTTACCTTCTTGCATTGCAAAATGAGATTTCTTAGGGTTGAGTGACAACTCAAATTTTTTGAATTTTTCAAATGTCTGTTTGAGGTGTACCAAGTTCTCTGCATCTAAGTTAGAAAAATAGTTAAATCATCGAAATAAATAATGACAAACTTATCTCTCTCATCGACAAAGGCTATGTCAATTTCTTGTTGAAAGGTGCCCCCCTACGTTCAACAGACCGAATCACATTTTATTGTACATGAAAGTACCCCACGGAGTGGTAAATGCAGTTTTTTATTTGTCATCTTAGTGGACCGCAATTTGGTTGTAACCTGAAAAGCCATAAATCATAGACATTCAGTTAGCCCCGATCACTTTTTCCAGAACGTGATCCATTTTAGGGAGCAAATAATTGTCTTTAAGGAATGATCTGTTTAGGTTCCTGAAATCCACGCAGAGTCTGATTTCACCGTTCTTTTTTCCAGACTGGAGCTAGGTTAGTTACCCACTCGGAATACCTGAGTGGAACAATAATCTTTGCATCCAAGATATTTTTACCTCCCTTTCTATTACAGGCAGGAGTATAGGGTTTATCTATCTAAGCTTTTGTTTGAAGGGCTTGATGCCATGCCTTAAAGGGATTTTATGCTCAATGACAGTGGTATCATAAGTTTTCAGTTCGTCGTAAGACTAGGCGAAGGCATATTTGTACTGTTTGAGTAACTCAACATATTCACTTTTCATTTCGGGTGGAAGGTATTTAGATATTTCGACCAGTTTAGGGTTTTCCTTAGTGCCTATATCACAATATTCAACCTCTTCAGGATGAGGTTGCAGGGTAGACTTTAGGGGTATATCGTCCTGATCAAATAATCTTTCTAATGGAATCAGACCCTTAGGAATATGATTGTTTTTCAACACCAACATGCGATGGTTAGCGATCTTATCTTGGAACCTCTGAGGATCTTCATCTCCCTGCATGATCCAAGTAGGGTCATTCTGATTTTCCTGGTCGATATGCGTTTCAGAAAATTCATCGACCATTTCTAGAAATCGATTGATCTACTCATCGTCTTCAAAGACATGCCAGTGTTGAACATTGTTTGGTATTGAAGGCTCGTGCCTCATTTCTATGTGATACTTTATCTTTAAGACGACATGTGGCATAAAAGTAGCAACTGCTTTCGCTAGGGAGTTGACTTGTTGATTATCCACCCTGAGAATATGATGAATATTAAATGATGAGAAAAAAATTTCTATCAAATCCTAGACGTAGTTTCTGTACGACCTTAGCCTTGGATGTTTGGCTTGATACTGTTGCCTCTAAACTACTACAATTAATTCCGCATCACCATAAACTACTAGATTTTTGATTTTCAACTTCCTGGAAGCCTCTAATCCTAAGAGGAGAGCTTCATATTCGCATATGTTATTGGTATAGTCAATGTCCCACTGTAATCTGTATGAGAAAGGAATAATGAATTCATCTCCGGGTGCCACAAACAACACCCCTGCTCCTGCTCCTTCCGAAGACGAAGCACCATCAAAAAACATTTTCCAAACTTCTATACTATTTACATTTTTGTTTGTTTCTTCTATTTTGTTTGTTTTCTTCTTTTGCACAATTCTCTTTTGTACACTCGTTGAAACCATCATCAACTGATAATATATAGTTTCCTAGATACTGATCAATGACATATATTGAGTAATTATTTGGGTTATGTGGGTCACTTACAGTATACACCAACCTTGTTTCTCTGTTTATATGGGTGAACTGTCGACCGAAAATTGGGATCGTAGCATACATCATGTCCAATTGAAGTCCTCCTCCAAGTTTCACACCCAAATACCTGGATAACAACATGCCATACTTTGCAGGAACATCAACAATGACTACATCCATGAGAATGCTCTTCACAGGGATCTATGTAAGATTAACCACCAAATATTTAGTCATACTGAGACACTTAACCTTTCTTGAATC
Organism: Picea engelmannii; assembly: GCA_009831015.1. Lineage (NCBI taxonomy): Eukaryota > Viridiplantae > Streptophyta > Pinopsida > Pinales > Pinaceae > Picea > Picea engelmannii. The sequence continues at coordinate 47,103 of ML812828.1, forward strand.
AAAATAATACAGATCTGGATATGGCCTAGTAACCTCGAGACCCAATTTTTCCATAATAAATTTGGGCATTAAGTTGTGGGAGGCTCCAGAATCCAACATACAGTTATGGAGTAGGTGATCATGCACAGTCAACATAATATAAAAAGGAGTGACAAGGTCTTTAGCATTTTCGATATGCGGACCAAAAATTATAGTGGGTCTATCATCTTCTAGGTTAATAACATCCACATGACTTTCAACATCCAAGAAATTTATCATCTTGGCGATTTGTTTTCTACGCATCGGATTTTTCGCCAGTTCAACCAGAGGTACTGAAATCTTGATTTTATTAATTTCTCTTTCCATATTGAAGTTTCCAATTGTCTTTTCGGCTTCTCTGGATGGGATCTCTATTTCTCTTTTTTCTGGTCTATTAGTTTGAGTTTCTTTTGTTTCAGCTGTCTTTGTTTTGGCAGCTTGCGTTTCAACTGTTTTTGTTTTGGCAGCTTGCTTTTCAGTGGATGGTTGAGCTGTCTCATTTGTTTTAGTTCTTGACAAGATCTTCTGTGGTGGAACAATTGTAGAATTTTTATCTCTATGCCTTACATTATATTTTTGTTGAATCTCTACCATTATAGAGTTGACGATTCCTTGATAATCAGACCCTCCCATATTATTTATACTTTCCTCATTTCCAAACAATGGTTCTTGATCTACGGACCTTTCGTAATCCTGTTTGGTTAGGTGAGGTTCTTGGTCGTTATCACTGAGGTTGTTCATATCTTCATATAACCCCTCATAGTCTTGCATATCATCATTTTGCATGAAGTTTTCTGTTTTAAACATGGCTTTGATTTTTTTATCCTCATTTTTGACTTGTCTCTGTTGGATCTGGGGGTTGGGATTCCATTTTAAATCTCTCCTAGAAAAAGGATAAGGCTTAGCTTGGTCTAGTTCCATTCTAGAGATTTTGTTTGATAACTCTTTGATTATCTTAGCCATGTCATCCATTTTTTCCCCCAAGGACCTCCCAGATGCGGAGGGTCTTGCTTGTTCTCTGAAGCGTTTGGTTTCCTTGGCTCCTGTCTCAACTTTGGATTTTAGTTTACTTGATGTCATCATATTCGACTCTATTTCTATAACATCGTCATGTGTCACATACCCACTACAACAAAAATAAAATTTTCGCTCTTCCTCGAGGGATAGAATCCCCGAATTCCTACGGGGGCCTAGCACAGGCTAACTCTTCCCTTATCCACCTCCATGTGATCATTGGTTATGACCACAGGCCAAGCCAAGAGGCACCTTTCACATTTCGCGACTTAGCGATGCAAGAGAGTCAAGTCTTTCGACTCTTCAAACCCTGAAACCCGAAATCTTACCTTCGATGAGATCGATGACTGTGAATCTCCCCCTGATCCGACGGTCCTGGCCGTATCGAGATTTTGGTAACTGGGAGTTCGAAATGCAGTGACCTAAACCACTGGTCACTCCATTCACTGAACTCCGATAAACGAGTTCTTGTACGAGATCCAATGATCCTCAATGATTTGGATCCAACGGTCCAAATCTTTTTAGAGTTTTGTGAACCGGGAGTTCATGATGCAGCGACTCCAAATCTCTTGTCACTCCAATCCCCGAATTCCGATATGGGAATTCGTGCATGAGATCAACGACCCTCATTGATCTGGATCTGATGGTCACTATCCCTCCTGAGCTTAAGGGTGTTGAAAGACACTCAGTCTTAATCCCTTTGCTGTTCTACGAGATCCAATGGCCCATGGGATTTCAGAGATTTCCTCGAACTCTGACTGCTCACCACACGTCTCCTCCGATGAACGGTCCAGATCCGGGTTAGATCGACGAACCACAAGCCCCGCGATCTAACGACTGTGATCTCTCTTAAACCAATGACTAGGATTAAGTCGTGATTTTGCGACTCGCGAGTTCTAAGAACTCCTTCCGTTGACTTCTTTTAGTGGCGAGTCAACGAAATTCCTAACTATCGCCATGTGTCCTCTACAAATGGACGACCTAGATTCTTTCGGGACCCGAAATGTTGATTCTCGAGTTTAGACCCTTGATTAACTGCTAGCGCCTACCTCCTCCTTCTACCACATGACCCTGTCCTGTGACCTAGGGCTCATTCATAGAGCACGTCGGGGTTTCGTGTACTGGGATTTCGCAACTGGCAAAGACGAGGGGTCTTGTCCTCTGGTTTCTTAGATGCCGAAACGCCAAAAGTTATTCACACTAAACCGACTCATCCACAGAGCGCGTCAGGATTTTGTATACCAGGATTTCACGACTTGCGAAGATGAGGTGTCTTGTCCTCTGGTTTCCTGGATGCCGAAACACCGAAAGTTATTCACACTAAACTAGCTCATCCACAGAGCGCGTCGGGGTTTCGTATACCGGGATTTTGCGACTTGCGAAGACGAGGGGTCTTGCCCTCTGGTTTTTCGGATGCTGAAACGTTGAAAGTTAATCACACTAAACCGATGGTCCAGATCACTCATGGATCAACGACCATGATCACGTCACGATTTTGCGAATCATGAGTTCGTGCGGTCTTACCCTTTGACCACTCCAAGTCGCAAGTCAACGAAATGCTACCCAATTTCCACATGTCCTATGCCGATGGACGGTTCAGAATACTTTGGGACTTTGAGGACTTCATCGAGTCCACTCTCCTGCCTATGCAAGGGTTAAGATCGACGATCAATAGAGCTCCAACAGATCCTTGGATCTATGGTCCTGGATCCCATCACTACTTGCGAAGGCTGAAGGGGTCGAGGTATTAACGCCTTCGTTCCTTCCTCCAATCTAACGGTCGTGACAGACCTTAGATCCTTTGAAAGGATCTCATCCATTCATTTAGCAAACAAAAGGGTACTCTCTTTCGGTATTTGAAACTCGCTATCCTTCCTAAGCTTCATCAGCTATGAAGGACTTAAGAGCTTTGCACTCTTTCTCTTGGACTTGACTCTTAGAAGAGTCTTCAGCACAACTATTGTGCTCCTTCATCAAGGGGTTATGGGGTTCTATTTGATCGCAGAGAGCCTGTGCATATCTGAACTACCTCTCACGAGCTTAACAATCTCTATCCTCCAAGGCACTCAGAACGAATAGGTGAGTAAACCATCGTACATGCAACTATGCCTAAGGTCGACGAGCTCACAGTTCGTGGCTCTAGCTTAAGACACTACAAAACTCAAGAGTTTATGAGAACAAGTCATGTCTGAACCATATAATTCCTTACTTGCCTAATTATACAACCACGCAGAAATAGAAGGGATACAATATATCCATTAAGCATTCATTCACATTCCTGAAGGCATATGCAGTATAACCAATTCATACACAACTACAACTAAATTACACAGGGCAGGAGATCGCTTATCTATTACAAGTTGCCGCCAACCAACTGACTGTCGGTGTTCGTCCTTCCACCAGACCATAGGCTTAGAGGCATTCATTCTTAGCACTCTGACCACCCCCGTTCCAAGCCATGATATCACCAGGGAGTTCTCACAGTTCTTAGGAGTTATGTCTCTGTCCCAGCTTCTGCTTGGGTCCTGTTCTCTGCAACTTAGAGCTTTCTCTTTCGGTTATGGCCTCGACGAGGTTTCTCAGATGCTCTTCCACATCAAGCTCGCAACCTTCCATTTGTGATTCTGCTGGAGCATCTCCCTTACGAGCTTACACTCTTCCATCCCCTATCTCCTCTTCCTTCTGTATCCCCCTTACCCTGGAAGGTTTTGCCGACCTATCCTGTTCCTTTTGTCACAAGGAAGCTCAGGTCTGCAGGTCACTGTGGTACTTTGGGTTGACAACCCATGTTTCCATTTATGGGGGTGGTTGATTGTTCAACCACCAGTCCTTTCTTCATTACCTGATTTTTTTCCTTGGGTTTCGAAGGAGGTTTGTCATCCTTATCAAGGGATATTTGGGGTTATTTGATATATGAACCCTCTTGTATAGTTTTCAGATTCTTCCTCTAGTGATATCATGGCCAATACTTTCAAGGATTCACCCCCACAGTCAATTATTTGGCAACTTAGTCAATAATACATTTACATTGTCCTCATGCCTTAGCATGGTAATTCCTATTTTATGATTAATTACAAATTGGGGGAAACATGGTGTTACAATTCCCTCCCCCTTAAAGGAACACTGTCCTCGGTGTTCTTTCTCAAAAAACACATGTCATGCCTTTCTCATTCAGCCACTTCAGAAGTCTTGACCTTCATCCTCAGTTAGGTCCTCTTTCAGGATCTTAGTCTTCGTCATCTGCCTTCAATAATTCTTGGACAAAAAGAACATTAATCACAATTTTGGGCGAAAACATCTTACTGTTGTTCAAAATTCAAAAGGAAATTTTCATAATCTTATCAAAATACTCATCTGTGCAGTTTTTGGATCTGTATCCACATGGTAGTTTTGTTATCCATGCTCATCACTTTCCTTGACGTACCCATTGGGTGCATGATTCCAATTCAATAGTTCACAAGAGCTATCATGATTTCATCTTCCTTTCCAAGGTTTTTCCGCACGGAAAACTACCCACTATGTGCATGATCCCAATAGTTTACAAGAATTATTAAGGTCTCCTCTTCCTTGCGGTCACTCACCCTCCAGGCCCAAGCTCAGGCACCCCCTTCACTGTTATACAGTCCCTCGGGTGATCCATCTTTCCTTGCCAAGGTTTTCTCACACATGAAAATTTTAGAGACTCTATTGAGTCTTACAATCGAGGCTTCCCTCAGACTTTCTCTGCCGAGGCGTCCCTCAGGCTTGTGTTACCTCAACACAATGTATTTCAGGCGATCATGACTTATCACGGGGTTCTCATGGCTCAACAGTAGCCCCTTTTTTTCATCATCTTCATCTTTGACAACCTTCATCTGTTCCTTCTGGACATATCTTTTCTCCTCACCTGTGTCACAGGTATACAACATTTGTGAGACATCATTATAAATTCCAACTTTCAGAATTTTTATTGCAAATCTGTCACCCACAAATTTTTCCAATCTCTTCTTTTATTTTCAGATATGTTCCATACGAAACCAGATTCACAAGCATGAGACTTTCTTACCCATAACATTTTATCTCAGTAGGAAATCGGTCTCCCTTATGGGCTTACAACATTGTCATATCCAAGACTCTTTCTTCCTGCAATCATTCCTCAGCTAATCAAATTGTTAGTTCTCATGCACATACATTTTTATCGCACCTTTTCAACTTCATCACAACAATTTCAGAATTGTGCATACTAACAATCA
>ML812828.1:54042-105444 GCA_009831015.1 Picea engelmannii
CCAAGGGTTGTGTGACCTCTCGGTTTTAGGATCTTCTTAAGACTAAACTGAAACAATCTTTGATTCCCTGCTGGAACCCATAAGAAACAATCCATGGGTCTTCACAAATTTCGGCCCGTGTGTACAAGCGCTTAAACGCAAGTCTCTTCCATGTGACCACGCCTTGTGACCACACACTAACCCAAAAAGGTGCATCACGATTTCACGTATCGACGATATGAGTCAACTACTTTCCGTCCTTCAAACTCTTGATACTCAAAACGCTAAAATTTTGGATCAGATCAACAATCACCAACAACTCTCCAACCAACGGTTGTGATTATGTCGCGATTTCACGTTTCGCGACTTCAGGACTTTTGTTATGAAGCACCTCGAATCCTTCGATTCCCGAAATTGTGAAATTTCAGAGTTCTCAAGCTGACGGTCCTGATTCTTCCACGATTTGACAGCTCAGATCTCGTCGGGGTTTCACGTATCGGGATTTTGCAATTTCGCGTGTCGCGAAGTCGGAAGACTTTTCACCTCCGTTCTCCTGATCCCTGAAATTGCGAAATTATTTCTGGATGATCAATGGTCCAGATCTCTCCTTGATCAACGTCTATGATCTTTTCACGAATTTCTCGTTACTTCTTCCAAGCCCTTTGGTTTTTGCGAAATTTCGGTATCTCTTCACAACTAATCAGTGCGCTACTTCTCCGAGATCGAACAACTCGAAACATTTCAGCTCTTTCTGAATGGATCTTGACTCTCGATCTTTTCCAATCTTCAAATTTCTTTTCTGAAAGTTTTCTCCTGCTCAATCCTCTGTACTTGTTCTTTCTTCAAACTTCAGTTTTCTGCGCTTCACCTTTGAACGCTTCAACTCTTCGAAACTTAGAAATTTTTTCTAAGTGTTTCCTCTTGAGAATTAAAACCACTACTCCTCCTGGTATACTCTGCGCTCAACCTCCAGAGTTTTCAAACTTTAACACAAGCTTTATTCTATACGCACGTTCGGCATACAAAATTTCCCCGCTATCTCTTCTGATCTTTTAAGTTACTTATAGGACTAATCTCATAGTCATAACTCATACAAATGTTACCCTCTCTTTATGGGAACAACCAACAAGGGTCACTCTTGGGAATTAGAAACAGTCCCAAAGGACTCCTCTTAATCTTGTTTAAACAGATTATCCTTGTTGTCGATTCTAACCATTATAGGTCAGGTAATCCGACCCTACATATTTTCATCAGTCCTCTCAATCGTGAGGAGTTATATGCTCAGGGTTTAGTCTTTTAATAATGCAGTAATTATAAATTTCTAAGGATCCTACCAGTCCTTACCATATTTCCTAAATCATGAAGGAGTTCTTCATGAGGATCTTAATTCTTACCTAAGCAACCATCTCAATTGTAAGAGACTCTACCTGCTTTAGTAGGTAGCCATCGTCACACTATAACAGAACAACTCAGTTCATGTCCCTTTTCTAGCTCATGCAACTTCATAGCACAATTTATTCCACCTCTATCATTCACACTTAGGTCTTATCAGTAATATTGATTAGTGCATCCCTGCTCCTATAAGAGTAGTTATCATTTTGACAAAGGAACAATATAATTCCTTTGCTGGAATTCCGTAGAAATTCCCAAATTACAGTTTCATTCTGCAATCCTTCTCCTTAAAGAGAAAATGCAGATAACAATATCTCCTTACACGACTTGTACATGAGCCCAAGTAGGCCAAGTGTTGTAACCATGCTCTGATACAAATTTGTCACATACCCACTACGACAAAAATAAAATTTCACTCTTCCTCAAGGGATAGAATCCCCAAATTCCTACGGGGGCCTAGCGCAGGCTAGCTCTTCCCTTATCCACCTCCATGTGATCGTTGGTTATGACCACAGGCCAAGCCAAGAGGTGCATTTCGCATTTCGTGACTCAGCGATGCAAGAGAGTCAAGTCTTTTGAATCTTCAAACCCCGAAACCCGAAATCTTACCTTCGATGAGATTGACGACTGCGAATCCCCCCCTGATCTGACGGTCCTGGCCGTATCGAGATTTCGGTAACCAGAAGTTTGAAATGCAGCGACCCAAACCACTTGTCACTTCATTCCCTGAACTCTGATACGTGAGTTCTTGTACGATATCCAACGATCTAGATCTTTTTGGAGTTTTGTGAACCGGGAACTCACGATGCAGCGACTCCAAATCTCTTGTCACTCCAATCCTCAAATTTCGATATGGGAATTCGTGTATGAGATCAACGATCCTCGTTGATCTGGATCTGATGGTCACTATGCCTCTTGAGCTTAAGGGTGTTGAAAGACACTCAGTCTTAATCCCTTCACTGTTCTACGAGATCCAATGGCCCACGGGATTTCAGAGCCTTCCTCGAACTCTGATCGCTCACCACGCGTCTCCTCCAATGGACGGTCCATATCCGGGTTAGATCAATGACCCACAAGCCCCATGATCTAACGAATGTGATCTCTCTTAAACCAGCGACCAGGATTAAGTCGTTATTTCGTGACTCGCGAGTTCTAAGAACTCCTTCCATTGACTTCTTTCAGTGGCGAGTCAGTAAAATTCCTAACTCTCGCCATGTGTCCTTTACAAATGGACGGTCCAGATTCTTTCGGGACCTGAAATGTCGATTCCTGAGTTTAGACCCCTTATTAACTGCTAGCGCCTACCTCCTCCTTCTACCACATGACCATGTCTTGCGACCTAGGGCTCATCCACAGAGTGCGTCAGGGTTTCGTATACTGGGATTTTGCGACTTGCAAAGACGAGGGGTCTTGTCCTCTGGTTTCTCGGATGCTGAAATGCCAAAAGTTATTCACGCTAAACCAGCTCATCGATAGAGCGCGTCGGGGTTTCGTATATCAAGATTTCGCGACTTGCAAAGACGAGGGGTCTTGCCCTCTGGTTTCCCGGATGCCGAAACGCCGAAAGTTAATCACACTAAATCGATGGTCCAGATCACTCATGGATCAACGACCACGATCACGTCGTGATTTCACGAATCGTGAGTTCCTGCAGTCTTACCCTTTGACCACTCCAAGTCGCGAGTCAGCGAAATGCTACCCAACTGCCACGTGTCCTATGCTGATGAATGGTTCCGAATACTTCGAGACTTTTAGGACTTCGTTGAGTCCACTCTCCTGCCTATGCAAGGGCTAAGATCGATGATCAATAGAGCTCCAACAGATCCTTGGATCTACGCTCCTGGATCCCATCGCTACTTGCGAAGGCTGAAGGGGTCGAGGTATTAACGCCGTCGTTCCTTCCTCCAATCTAACGATCGTGACAGACCTTAGATCCTCCGAAAGGATTTCGTCCGTTCATCTAGCAAACGAAAGGGTACTCTCTTTCGATATTTGAAACTTGCTATCCTTCTTGATCTTCGTCAACTATGAAGGACTTGAGAGTTTTGCGCTCTTTCTCCTGGACTTGACTCTTAGAAGAGTCTTCAACACAACTATTGCGCTCCTTCATCAAGGGGTTCTGGGGTTCTATTTGACCGTAGAGAGCCTGTGCATATCTGCACTACCTCTCATGAGCTTAACAAACTCCATCCTCCAAGGGACTCAGAATGACTAGGTGAGTAAACCATCGTACATGCAACTACGCCTAAGGTCGACGAGCTCACAGTTCGTGGCTCTAGCTTAAGACACTACAAAACTCAAGAGTTTATGAGAACAAGTCATGTATGAACCATATAATTCCTTACTTGCCTAATTATACAACCACGAAGAAATAGAAGGGATACAATATATCCATTAAGCATTCATTCACATTCCTGAAGGCATACGCAGTATAACCAATTCATACACAACTACAACTAAATTACACAAGGCAGGAGATCGCTTATCTATTACAAGTTGCCACCAACCAACCAACTGTGGGTGTTCATCCTTCCACCCGACCATAGGCTTAGAGACATTCATTCTTAGCACTCTGGCCACCCCTGTGCCAAGCCATGATATCACCAGGGAGTTCTCACAGTTCTTAGGAGTTATGTCTCTGTCCCAGCTTCTGGTCGGGTCCTGTTATGGCCTTAGCGAGGTTTCTCAGATTCTCTTCCACATGAAGCTCGCAGCCTTCCATTTGTGATTCTGCTGGAGCATCTCCCTTACGAGTTTACGCTCTTCTATCCCCTGTCTCATCTTCCTTCTGTATCCCCCTTACCCTGGAAGGTTTTTCCGACCTATCTTGTTCCTTTTTCCAGAAGGAAGCTCAGGTCTGCAGGTCACTGCGATACTTCGGGATAACAACCCATGTTTCCATTTATGGGGGTGGTTGATTGTTCAACCACCAGTCCTTTCTTCATTAACTGATTTCTTTCCTTGGAATTTGAAGGAGGTTTGTCATCCTTATCAAGGGATATTTGAGGTTATTTGATATATGAACCCTCTTGTATAGTTTTCACATTCTTCCTCTAGTGATATCATGGCCAATACTTTCAAGGATTCACCCCCACAGTCAGTTATTTGGCAACTCGGTCAATAATACATTTACATTGTCCTCATGCCTTAGCATGGTAATTCCTATTTTATGATTGATGTATCTCCGAAGTGGCTTTATGTGTAACCTTCTTGCGAGATTGACTGTTCAAGTGGAACCTTAGCATTAGTTTGCACAATTTTGGGTTGGTAAACCTTACTTTTGGACACAACAGTCTGCTTGATGTGTCTTCTTGGTTTTAATAGATTTTCAGGATCAACTACAGGGGTAGTCCACTAGTCGTCTGGATTCTTCCTGGTAGTCCTTCTACCAAATGCTTGCATATCTGTAGTGGAGTTGCCAAGTAAAAGATAAAAATTATCCTTATTATTGTATTCAATCTTTGTTCACTATCAAAGAGATAAAATTACCATGTCGTTCTCCCAGGGAAAAATAACTTCATTTCTCCGTCCCCGGCAACGACACCAAAAACATGTTGTTCCTAATATTATCCTTAAGGCTCAAAGAATAATGTTAGGCATCATAAATACAAAACAGTGTTTTTGAAAGGTGATTTTTCTTCCGTTAGTTATATAAGAATTAATCCTCAAATGAAATTAATGACAGAACAGGACAAAGGCTGTATTTCGTCGTCTGAGTCGATTTATAAAATCAAATGATGTAGGGGAAACTTACAAAAATGTTAAACAAAATGAGGCATTAATGCAAGATGAATCTTATCTTGTTCACAGTAGAAGAAAATAAAGAATGCACCCTTGAAAGGATATGAGATACAATAATCCAAGTAGCTCACAGGTCTTGTATTTACTTGTAGCAAATACATAGGAAAAACTGCTTTCTTATCAAACAACATATTTAATGTGATTGTAGTAGAAGTAGTACTAAATTGCAAACACTCACTTATCAAGGAATACAATAAAGAAAGCTAGAGATATAGAATACAAGAGGAAAACATAACTCAAACTGCACAAAAATTGGAATCCCTGTTTGCACTTGTATTAATTCTCACAAAAGGAAAGTTTTTGTCTATTACATCCAGCAAGAAGCAACCCTTCTTAAGTCTTCAAACTATGTATTTATACAAAAAATGATCTCAACCCTAAGCGGTTGGAATTCTTATAATTCAAAAACAGTAAATATTACAATATGTAAAATTTGAAAAGTTTCATTTACATCTTCTCCGTCTCTTCGCTGGCTGGTAGAGACATTTCTTCTTCTTGTCCTCCAGCTCAGAAATAGTTTGCCTCTAATCATGACCAATGTAAATTATATGCATACGTTGTCTCATTTTCTCCCAGATGTGTTGGCTTTTCGTTGCTCGACACACTGAACACATCTTCCTACGAATTGCACCACCAACCTATAAGGCTCTGTTGTGTCATTCACCTCAAAAGTATATAACTTCTTTTCTATTTGAGGCAGCCTATCCTCCATCCTCTTGGATTCTAAAGATATAGACTGTAGCTGTACACTAGGATTGACTATCCACTTATTAATCTAAATAATTTCAATTTGTTTCAATTGTAGGATTGCAACCCTGGCTTCTTCTATGCTCGTCTTGGAATTAAGTTGATTTTTTGTGATATCAATTTTCCCCAGGGCTTCAGAGATACTATCTCTTTCAATGTCCAGTGACTCTTTGTCGAGCGAGGAACATGCTTCTTCACAAGATTTTTTCACTTCCCAGGCTAACTTTTTTCTTTCAACTAAATTGGCTTCCCAGGTTTTGAGTATTATATCGCCTCAAGTTTGCTCTGAAAGAGACAATCTAGTGGCCTTGGCTACTTCATCCCTTGCTACTGATAAAATGACTTCCTGGAATGTAACTCGAGTTGCAATGGCCTCTCTCCTTTAGGTGAATGTTATTTAAAGATTGGTTTGCCACTCGATAATAGTTTTGAACAACTTCTACTTTAGTCAAAAGGTTTTGCTGGGCTGATTCTAGCTTCTTGTGCACCTCCAATGCCTTGGCTTGGAAAATCTCCATATCTACTGTCGTGTTCTCAGTCAAGTTTATTTTAGCCTAAAGTTGTTTGGCCAACTCTCCCTGTTGAATGGCCAGTTCTCTACTTGCCTGTGAATTTTTATGCATTTCATCAAGACTGATTTTTAGTTGCTGAATTTCCGATCTGTCATAGACTTTAATCTGCTCAAAACCCTGATTCATCTCATTTCTCACACTCTGTTCTATAGTCTTTATTTGTTTTTGCAACTGTTTCACCAACAAAGCCTTCTCCTTCAGTTGTTCTGTTAGATTCCCAACTGAACATTGATTTTTTGTGGAAAAATCTCAAAATGTGCCTACCACTTCCATAGCAAATTCCGCCTGCTCTAAGGCCTGACCATCATATAGCATTATGTGTATCTTGACAGTGGAACCCTCCCTTTGGTGCGTTTCTCTTTTTACTACAACCCTCCTCTTCTTGCTGTAGAAGAAGTCGGAAGGGGGAATTTATTCAATCGAAATAGGAGTGAGATCCTCCATAAAAATGACTTCGGCATTCAGGTTCCTCCTACTGGACTGTAAAGGTGTGACCGATTTGATAGGGATTCTTATCTCGATGGATGGATGTTTCCCTACTATGTTTGTAGTTGATTTGTCTGGTGTGGATGGTGGTTTTTCTTCACCCTTTTTTATCAAATCTTCGGCTTGAGCTTTAGTTTGATCATCTAGTGGATTTGTCAATGTGGTGTTCCCCTGCTGTGTCAAAACCTTAATTTTTTCCGAACTTTCTTGAGCATCTTGTTCACTGGAGCCCCCTGTTTCTAAACTTCGGGTCACAATTTCCTTTGTAGCTGGAGAGGTCTAGGCGTCTCCATGTAAGACCTTAGGCATGCTATTTCTTCGGTGTCTTTGAAAATTATAGAACTCGACAAATTTGTCTAGAGCTAGAGTTTGGACTTGGCTCGACACTTGCTGATAATATCTTGCTCCTCGGAACATCTCATCCTGTGGAGAATCTTCATGCTCATATCTCTTTAGATTGTAAAGAGCCATGTGGTTTCCCACGATCTTCTGGGGATAGTGTTTCTTGAATTCGATATTAACAAGATTAATGTCTTCTAAGGTTGTGACCTCTACTTTTGAGTGGCCGAAATATAACAGTGAGAACATACCAACTTGCAAAGGAAAGGCGGGCCATACTTTTTTCGGTGTTGCCTTTAGTTCTTTACTGATTCCTCCTAGGACAGTTTGATGTGCTACCTCTCTACACACCAATCGATCTGGGAGAAACTTTGGTAAGGCATGCAGAGGGATGGAACATCCAAAAACCCTGATATAAGAGAAATGTTCTTCAATGTACCAATCTGCTATCTTTCCCAGGTTGGTCACTAGCTTGTTTGAAATCCTGGGAGGTGGGCACCCATATATAGAAATATGCATCGGCACCACCACATAGTTGCATATTTCGTAGAAGAAAACTTTTTCTTTATCCTCTCACAACTTGGAGTGATAGAAGTGTATTGGTTCGGCGCTAGTCGGAGTCCAACTCCATCCCATCAAAGGAAATTCCTTCATGAAACAAACGTCATTCATAATATATACAGACATGTAAAATGGGGCAGGGTTCCCTTTGGCTTTCAATGACTGATATTCTGTGATTTCCCTGACCAAATTGTCAGATAATATTTTGGCCCAATCAAAGGAATGCCCCTTTGCTACTGTATGCATGATTGGCACCCAGGGTAATAAGAAATGAGTAGTGTTTTCCTTCTCAAAAAGTCTACATAACATCATGGCTACATACATCATGTGAGGCTCTAATGAAGCAACAACATATACGCCATGGGTGTCTGCTCTAAACTTCTTAGGACGTGAGCACCAATCCTTGATCAAGTCAGGTAAGTTCTTTCCATATTGTGGATATTCTTTTTTGTCGAATTCCATTAGGAAAGTGACATTATAAACGTAATTGGGAACTGGGGATAATTTGTACATTACCTGGAAATGTTCTGATCGGAAAGACCCAACTGCAACCTTTTGCGAATTGTAGATAATCCTGGTCGAGAGGTCGACGTTCTCCAATGCCCAACCAATCATATCATTATAAGGCATGAGCCTAGGTCGCATTGCTATTTTATGCAGCTCTGATTGAGCAACATATTTGTATCTCGTAGCCTAGGTTTCAGTCACCTCGTCCCCTGAATCATTTGGGCAGTTGATCAATTCATATTGTAGAATATCGAATACTTGTGTCCAGGTTTTCACGGTATCTATGGTTCTGGGCGAAGTGTCTGAGAAGACGTCTATATTCGGGTTTGAGCTTTCACCATACGTTTTAGCTGTTTTCCGTGGAACCCTGATATCATGAGTTCAGAACTCTGTTACCTGTTACAGGAAACACACAAACTTCTTATCCTGCTCAAACTTGCTTTTGAGTGAAAAACGCAAATGAAATTCAAACTTCAATATCCTTTTCCCTTAAATATGTTAAGTTACGAATACTTTACTGATGGTGCATTCACTTTCCTCAATGAAAAGATTTAGGCGATGGTCCAAGATCTTATTTGAAATGATTGCTGTAGATTGATTATTAATGTCATTAATGTCTGGTGGTTCACGATTAGAAGTTTTGACAAATAACATTTGAATTTACCTGAGCTACGATTTGGCAAAAAATTAATCATGAGATAATCCTCATTAATGCATTAGTTAATCTCATTTATCGTTAACTGTTTTTTCGGATTTCCAAACCTCGGGATTTTAGTAGTTGCTCAAGACAGGATCCCCGAAACGCAAAATCGTGCATTGATTAATTAATTTTAATCATGTTTTACCCAGTAAATAATCGTTCTTAACTTCAATTATTTCGGGGTTTCGTACTTGGTGATATTTGAGTGCAGTGGATGGAAAATGTCCGAACTCCGAAAGTGCGAAGTTATTCATTAATTATTAAGCGAGATTAAGTTATTTAAAACGAGTTTAGCTTTTTGGTATCTATATGCCTCGAGTATCGATAAAACAACTTTATGGATGCTTCAACAGGCCACTACTCGCAATAATGTGTCAAAGCTTAGGAAGATATATGTGTACGATGACTAAAATCCTTTGAACACCTTTCAGATATCGAGACTTTAGAGTTGCTACATGGTGAAATGCCCAAAGCCCGAAACTCTGAAACCCAAAATTCCGAAGCAAGTCTCTAGAGGTATTGACCTTTTTAACATTCAGGCAGCTCCAAAACGTTTGAGAAAAAGGGATCGTTCGATCGATGAGAGAATTGGATCGACGGTGTACCTTGTGTACTTGTTAAGGGTAGAAGACAAAAATGATTTATTATTGAAGTTCGATTTCGAGATGAAGTAAAGAGAAATAGGGTAAAGCTTCAGGTTCATAATTTTAAAGTGTTCCAACACCTCCGATGAGTGCAGAGTGGCGTGGGACGAAGTAGAGGAAGTGAGCCAGGCCAAAGCCCACCTTCGCCAATGCTCCCAGAAACAAGACCCTTTAGAAGCTTATTGTAAGGAAAATCCAGAGACCGACGAGTGCCGTATATACGAGGATTGATGAGCGTTTGAAGCGGGTCTCTGCTTTGGTTAGGTGTTCGAATCACATACTTGTACTCTTTTGTGAAGGGTTTAGTTATAGGTAGAAAAAATTATGTATATGATATTGGAACAAATGTGCAGTAAAGTGGTTGGCCAAGTGCGTTTATGTTCTATTTACGTCAATGCTATGTATAGAGTTTAGCAATGGTTTATCGATGTTTGTGTGCTTTCTTTATTTTTCTTAAATAATTTATGTTGTTTGGCATGGACACACCATTATTATGATGGGGATAAATTGGATATATATATGTGGGTGGGTGTAACAACCCCATTTGTAAAAATATTTATCACATATAATATCTACTTGTACTGAAATTATGTTAGCATTCTGCATAAAGGTATCTCATCAACATATTCTTAGTGCTAAGTGACCCTTATTCAACTAATCCCATATTGCAGTTTGGTTTCTCCTTCTGTTGGGACTCAGGAGTATAATTACTTACTTGTTTACTTAGATTTTTTGAATATATCTATGTCTTTGCGATATAGTATTAATTTTACCAGGGTTTTTTTGGGTAGTCTTCATAGGTTTTATGGGCTTTAAATAAAGGGTTTCTAGGCTATTTAAATAAACCCTGTAACTCATACTAACCTATGGTCTATGTTGATTGTTAATTAACATAAGCCAAATAACACAACTAACCATTCACATCTAACCCATTAACTATCTGCCAATCCATTCACACTAGACCCACCCATTAGGCCTCCTAACCTCTCTATATTTATTGATTTATTTACATTCATGTAGATGTTTAAGTAGATGCTTCTATAGATGTTAGATACAATGGAACATTGTAATCAATAAAATTGATGAAATTTTCTATATTTTTTTAACATATTAGGCACAAAAAAAGAGGGTTCCTTTTTGCATTCCCTCAAAGTAACTATGTTTCACTATGAAAAACAAATAAGAGGAGAAGAATGTGAGTAGGGAAAGGGAGTGGAGACTAGAGGAGAATGGAATCAAAGGAAGAAACAAAGATACAAAGGAGAGGAGATTGGAGGAAGAAAATGAAAGTAGGTAAAGATTTACCTAAAAATCCAAGGATTTTTGTTTCTTCCTTAGGTCATCTTTTCTATTTTTCATTTCTTTTGAGTGTTTATGTGCACGTGTTTTCTTCATTTTTGTAGCTAATAAACAAAGAGTTTGGTGTGATTCATTTAATAATAATAATAATCTATTTTTAAGGTTATGGCTAAGCCAGGACACCAAATTGGTGTATGAGACCCCCTTGTTTGTGGGACAAGGGACCCCCCTCCGCCCAATTTATTTTAGAGTCTAGTTTAAATTGGATACCTATTATTAAAATATATTTATAAATTAAAATGATCAGTAAAATATTTTATAAAGTGAATAACATATAAAAAAAAAGAAGGTAAATGAGTCTTGTTTACCCATTGAATTTAATAGTTACCCGATTTTTAATGAGTCTAGTTAAATTGGATACCTATTAATAAAATATATTTATAAATTAAAATGATCAGTAAAATATTTTATAAAGTGAATAACATATAAAAAAGAAGAAGGTAAATGAGTCTTGTTTACCCATTGAATTTAATAGTTACCCGATTTTAATTTTGAACAACACCTTACTTATCCTAAACACAATTTGCAGAATAAATGTAAAACTATGTATCATGCAAATAAAAAAAATGCTTTGCAAGATAAATATAAAACTATGTATCATGCAAATAGAAAATGTTGATAAGAGCAAAAGAGCCAAGAGCCATGCACCTCAATGCTCACCTGAACATTGAACCATTTCAACTTTACACAAAATGGAAAAAGTTGTGGTCACCACAAACCCTTCGAGTGTCCAGGAAACAAAGGTTAAACAAGGGTTAAACTCCAATTTGATTAGGTATTTTTCCTTCAAGATTTTGAATAAGAATACACCAGTGAGGGTACAATGCTCAAGGAAAGGAAACATGGAGGAGCCTAGTCTTTCCAGAGAAAAAAACTATCGATGACCTTACATATTTCCGACAACATAATTTTACACTATTTTGATGTGAGAGCCGTCTATTGGGAACCAAGAGATCGATTTTTTTTTATTAAGGGAGAGCTTTAAGATTAGGGTTTAGAATTGGGGATACAACGCAGGAGGAACTTCTTGAAAGATCAAATTTCTGGTTGCTCCAAAGTATCTCTTTACTATTAGCCGACAAACCTCTCAAACTCATTCACAGCGACATTTATGGTCCCATAAACATCCAGTCAGCTGGAGGAAACAAATACATACTTTTTTAGTGGATGATTATTCCAGAGTCTGCTAACTTTGAGAGTTCAAAGAATTAAATAAGTTCGTTGAGAGGACAAAGAAAAAGATAATCAGGACAGGCAGAGGAGAATTTCTCTCAAATGAATTTGAAGAGTTTTGCAGAAGTAAAGGAATAAAGCATCAGCTGACAGCTTCTTACACACCACGGCAAAACGGAGTAGCAGAAAGAAAGAACAGAACAATTGTCTAGATGGCAAGAAGCATGCTTTAGGCAAGAAATGTTTCCAAAAACTTGTGGGGTGAAGCAGTATGTACAGCCGTCCTCTATAAAGATGATTTCTTTGTGATTTCTTTCCACATTATTTTGGATTCTAATGCTGCAGTTAACTTTGATACCTACTCCCCACTGCCATTGGGCATTTGACCTTTTCCTATGATACATTGAGATTTTTGTTTCTTTGTTTACTTCTCCTGGATAGAGAAATAGAACTTAAATGAATTTTTCCTACAACCATGGAGTACTGCGGCATGCTAACTTCTTTTTGAAGTTTTCAATTACTGGTATACAATCAAAATTCATAAGCTGTGGAGAGGGAAGTATCCAGACATATTATAGATCTCTATTCGTTTTTAGCAGAAAACTCGAGAATTTCATTGAGTATATTCAAAGTGCTCTCATCAACATTTATGCCATATAATTACGTTTTCTATTCTTTATTTGTCCTCTGGAAGCATTCAACATTCAGATATTTCGATAAAGTACCTTTAAATCCTCTGCAATAATTGTCGGGTCTCCTCCCATCAACAAAGTGTCATCCTCTAGAAGCATTCAGCATTCAAATATTTTGATAAAGAACCTTTAAATCTTTTACAGCAATAACTGGTGAGGCTCCTCCATCAACAGTGTCATTCGCGAACTGGAAATGATTTATATTCTTTGACCCTTGAACCATTCCTATGCCAGGGAATTTTCCTCTTATTCTTTGGTCTTCAAGGGCTCTTAGATATTCAAGAATAAAGATGAGGCGTCAGCCCTGCCACAATCCTCTGGATGCGTGGAAAATTCTTTATGTTCTTGAGAGTTAAATTTATCGCTCCATGGATTTCCACTGCATTGAATTAGAAGTGGAAACCTGATAAGACCCGTGTCTCGAAAAAAATATTTTCATTCGTTCAGAACCCATACCCTTATGGATTCTCTTTAG
Organism: Picea engelmannii; assembly: GCA_009831015.1. Lineage (NCBI taxonomy): Eukaryota > Viridiplantae > Streptophyta > Pinopsida > Pinales > Pinaceae > Picea > Picea engelmannii. The sequence goes on from ML812828.1 coordinate 67,470, forward strand.
TTGTTGTAATAAATAAAATATGGCTTTTCATTCCTTCATCTTTATGAATTTTGAATTTTGTTGAGGTTTCCTTGGGAATCCATAACCCTATGGATTGCCTTCCTCGTAGTTGTGATGCATAAAATATAGCCATTGCAAATGTTGATGCAACAAACAGTTTAGAAAATTTGTTTTAATTAAAATAATATTTTCTTCTCCAAATTATATTTATAACAGCTTAATGAAAATAATAACTTAACATTAAATATATTAACATATAGAATACAGTAGCATTATATGTCTCACTTAATATTAATATCTAGACTATGTATTTTATATTTTTAGAGATGGATACGCTTCAGATAAAAGGATTGTGAAAATATAGCTTAATCTGAATTTTGAACTAATTCAGAAGTATTAACAAATGGTTTTGTTTGGTTATTTTATTAGATGTGTTTTTTTGGTCTGAATCAGGTTACATAAATTTATACGAAATTATTATTTTTTATTGTTTGAAATCTAGTTTTGAATGTATAAATGGATTCAGTATTGTGAAAAAAATCTGGATAATAATCACTCAAATTTATAAATCTAACAATTTTCTCCCAAATTTTAAGCAAATGTCTAAATAAATTACCAAAAAACCTTCATTTCGTAGAACGTTTAACCTACAACTTAACAAATAATACTAACATGCTCAAGGACTGGAAAATCTTAGCGAAACAGTCAATGGCGGGGAGGAAACAGGCGTTGCTTTTTCTCTAGAAGTCAAGCGCATGGAAGTTCCTCGGTGATCAATGGTAGGTTTTGTCAGTAGCGACGGAAGTGAGTTTGGATGGTGGTCTCGTGAAGTCGATTTGTGTTGGGAATGAGGTGCCCGAGGTGGGACAAGACGACGCTCCGTTAGTTGGATCGAGGTGGAAGGGGGTGTACGTATACCTCGGGAGATTAAAGGCAAGTGCTCAGAGAAGTAATGGAGGGTGACATTGTAGACTTCGGCATGCAGGTTTCGGGTAGTTTGAGTTTGGCATAGATTAAAGTTCCATATATTTCAAATCTTTATTCAAGGGTTTTGTTTTATTTTAAATCAATTTAGATGTTCAGAAAATCGATCAAATTTTCAGGGTAGTTTGAGTTTGGCATAGATTAAAGTTCCATACATTTCAAATCTTTATTCAAGGGTTTTGTTTTATTTTCAATCAATCTAGATGTTCAGAAAATCGATCAAATTTCTAGATTAATAAAAAATTCAAAACTGCATCATCAAAAAACTTGCCAGAAAATTAACTGGGAAGGAAAAGAAAAGATTGCTCCCGAGTTAACACACTCCTTTCGAAAAATGCTTTGGATATCGGTTCACACGCTCCATGTGAGGTTTTGGATTCGACGGGCTCCCAAGCCGGCTCATTCATGTCTCCTTTGCATGTCGCTCACTCGTCGACGAAGGTGCTGAACATTGGTGTCCCTGAGAAGCTTTCCCCAGAGAAGGATAGTGCCAAAAGTATGAAATCGAGGAAGGGGAGGTGTTGGAAGGTGAGAAAGGAGAGGTGGAGAATGGTGGTGGGTGACTGCCGTGGCGATTGGGGTCATCTCGAATCTAGTGGGGAGGACGACTGTTGGCCGGTTCTGTGGAAAAAATGTCACTCTTTCAACTCTCAAAATTTGGTCGGAGGATAACTGGTGGAAGCTGTCGGGCTATTGCCCTGTATACTAGCACTTACACCCTTGCGCAACGCTGTATATGTTTTATCTTCCAGCGGCATGAAGATTTAATGGAAGTTTTTAGTCGTGTTTGGGGTTGGGGGCCGTCGGGCCAGGTGCTCAAAGAATGGTCGATTTCCTTTGATCCAACGAGAGACGTCGAGTCTTCTTCGAAGATGTATCGTCGAACCTTCCTTTGGATTTCTTGCATGAAGAGGTCCTTATGGCAATTGGTAACAACATAGGAAAATTTATCAGTCTTGAGATGGGATGGGAGTCTAAGACAAATCGGAGGTGGGCATGGATGCAAATTAAGGTCGATTTGAGAGATGGTTTGCTTGACGAGATCGAGCTTGTTTGGGGAGGTTTTACATGTCGACACAAGATAGACTACTGGTCCGTTCCGTTTCAGTGTTTCAGATACCATGAAGTTGGACATCTGCAAGCCCAATGTAGGTGTCCACCTTCTCATTTCCCTCCGTTCTCCAAAGTATGAAAAATAAAGCAAGCAGTGGTCAATTTGGAGTCAGAAAAGGTGGCGAATGCAGAAGGAGGGGAAAGAGTGGAGTCAAGCATGCATGGCTCGACTCTCCAGGTGTCAGCTCCTCAAAGGTTTAACATGATGGAATCTCTGGTAAAAATTCTCGCCCTATTGGCCCAGTTTTGTCTCATTCCTTAGAAGATTCTTTGGATCTTCCACAGGTACAAAGAGCCATTGCCCTCATGTCCCTATCACAAAGGCATCGCCTCAGAAAGCCCTAAGTCAAGGACCGATGATCCTTTTTCTAATCGGGTTCACGTGGAAGGGTCGTTGTCTTAGCCATTGTCTCTACATAGGGAGGACTTTGTCTCGCCATGGGAAGTTTCAAAGTCATTTGCCTAGTCGGTTTCGTCCTTCCCTTGTGGACTTTGTCTCGCCATGGGAAGTTTCAAAGTCATTTGCCTAGTCGGTTTCGTCTTTTCCTTGTCAAAACCCTCTTTTAAATCTGATTACCTTTCATGTTCCAAGGTAAAGAAGGGGATCGGGGAGGAGGTTATCGGGGGTTTGGTTTGGGATAAAGGAATTGGGGTCAAGTTGGGAGGAAATATTGGATATCCTTTGCTCAGATTCAGGCTGTTAAAGAGATTAGAAGTGGGAAACAAACAATAATTGATTAGGGTCTTAGAGCAGGGAAGGCCTAGGAAAGAGTTCCTAAATGTTTGTGCTTTCTTTCATTGCTCGAGGAGTTGGGGGAGCTCCTAAAATCCTTGCCCTTAAACATTTGGTCTAATCTTGCAATTCAGATGTCATTTTGATTCGAGAGACCATGCCATTTTAGTAGTTGGTTAAAGGGTTGGTCTTTCTATTCTATGGACATTGTGGGCCTCTCCAAAGGTTTATTAATGACTTGGAGCCCACACGTAAATGTGATCTTGATCTGAGAAGTGTGTGGGCGTCTTGCACAATGGAGGCACATTTTCTTTGAATGAGGTGAATTGGAATATTGGTGAGTTAGCAAGAAGTGAAAAAGGCGTTCTTGCTGATGGCGAATTAGTAAGAAGAGAAAGGAGATTGATATGAGTAGAGGGAGTCGACTAAAAGGTGAGCACGATTCTTCTATACAGAGGGTGCACGCTGGTGTGTCAAATAGAGAGACAGACGTCTAGGGAAAGAAAACGCGCGCTGGGCTCTTTGTCCTCTCCTTAGCGTGGATGCTTGGTCTTTGTGCTACACGCTACCAACATGCTACCTTGGAAGGGCAGATGGATACTTGCGTGCAACATACAAACAAAGATGCACACTAGTCCCTTTGGTGCACAGTCTCTCCTTTCCCACTCCTGAACAACAAAAACGAAAACGTATCCCTCACTCTCTCTCTCAGCAAAATGACAAGTGAATTACACACATAAGAATAGGTAAACAAAGAAAGAGTCAGCAAAACTTCATCATTGTATTAGAGGGTCTTTTCCCTTCTTAAACATTCAATACGATTTTCTACAATTGGTACATGCCGCTTTTCTTTTTCAATTCTCTGCGCATTCGAATTCGCAAGAGAAGTTTCCCTTAGAGTTTTATGACACAACTAACTCTACTCTAAAATAGACATTTCCATTATTTATTTTAGACTGGCGAATGCTTTATTACAATACAAGACTAAATGATCATAAAACTAACATAGAATTATTTCTTCTTTTTATCTTGCCTGCTGCAGACAACTTGAACTTTGTTGTGGGCTTCCTAAGGAAGGTTGACGTCTTTCCTTATTGGTCCAATTCCTCCTTGTTTAGATCTGGAAGCGTCCCTCCTTCCGCCACCCACATAGGGAACTTTTGTTGCACTGTCTCGATTGTCATCTACCTGTCCTGTCTCTGGCATTTGGCATTGTTGCCCGACCAGGTAAGAAACATGATGTTGCTTGACACGATCCAGTGTTATTTGCAAGGAGGTTGTGACTAGAGTGTGTTTCTGTGATAAATTTTGAATGCCACTATGTTCAACTTGTTGTGCGCGATGTTGATGTGATGATGCTAATGTATGCAACATGAGAAGCATCTTTGTGGGCGCTTGGTACTGAATGTAAAGACAGACCTTGAAAGGTAAGAAGTCTAAGGAAGCGTGCATGGCCTTTTTGTAAAGGTGCCACTTCTGTAAACCCGACAACAGGAGGTGGAATTCTTTGGCGTAGTGACGGTCAATAGATTTGGTTGAGGACAGGGTCTCGGAGTGGTAAGTCACCAGGTGACCTCCCTGTTTACGCATCGCTCCCAGGGAAAAATAAGAGGTAATCTAGGGTAAAGGATAACGATCTTTAATTGTTGGTTGGGTGCGGGAATGGGATGTGCTAACTAGAGGATGTTTGATAGTGTCTTGTTGAATTGAGCGATATGATGGAGTCTTGGGTGATGATGCGGCGTGCATGAGAACGATGGATGTAGCTCGAGCTTGAGAGGGTGGGGGCCTTGAGGGAGACTATGAGGTTTTGGAAAATTCCGAGAGTAAAGGGATTATTGTGGGAGGTGTCAGATTAGTGAGGATCTCGGGATTAACATGGCGGGTCAAACAAAAAGAGACATTAGGGGTATTAATAACATGGTGTGTGGCGATGGTAGCGGTTTGCGGCCGTGGTGAAGTGATGGACGACGAAGTAAGTACATAGGTGCACCCAACCTGTTTAAGGTGGTATTGATGAGTCTTGGCATGATACACCGCTTGTCGGTCTTGTTGGTAAGGAAGATCGAGAAGGAGGTCAACACAATCTAATGGTGACATGTCATAGATCACCGTGTCATGAAAAGGACCAATGGCGAAGGTGATGGTGCGAGGACCGTTCTTTTGGACCCAACCAAGATGATATGGATCGAGGTGTGGGGTGGTCAGGAGTTGCAGATGTTGGACTAATTCTTGTGATATCAAATTCCTTTGATTTCCATTGTCCAAAATGAGAGTGACGAGATCATTTTTAATTTGGAAGTTGTGAGTGAATATGGGAACGTTATGGTGATTTGGTTCTGGTGTAGTCATGAGAATGAGGGATGGGTCAAATTCGGTGGGCTTGGTGAGAGAGATGATTTTTGGTTGCTTGGGAAACTCAGTGGGTGTGGCCTCTGCAAACAAGTTCTGATGGGGGTGGCTATTTTTAATGGCTCGGCAATCGGTTGAGTTATGGGAGTTGGTCTTGGGAAAATTACACCAAAGTGCCTTTTTGGTCGCCGATGAGGAAGAAGGATAAGGTGGAGAATGAGAAGGGGATGGGTTATCAACATGGTTTTGATTTGGCGGATATCGAATGTGAGGAGCCACCTTTCTTTCTACGACCAAGGCCCGTAAGAAAGCCTTGTTCAAAGAAGTGTTGTAAAAAAGATCTACCTCCCGCCGGAGAGGTAACAATAAACCAGAATTGAACTTAATTATTAATACCTCATCTAGTTCTCTGATCTGGAGTTGGATGTGTAGCTTGCATAAGACGTCGATGTAGCCTTGCATAGATTGATTGGTAATTTGTCGAAGTTGTAACCACTTTGCGAGCAAATTGTGAAGGTAACATGGAGGGTAGAAGCGTTCTCTCAAGGCTTGAAAAAACATCTCCCATGAAGTAATGCGGTGAGTTGTCGGGGACAGAGTGTCGAGCTCGACAATCAATTCTGCACTGGTCAAGTGTGTGTCCCACCAAGTTTGGGTGATTCCCTCAAGTTGGAGACTGGCTATTTGTAATTTGGTAGCATCTTCCATCTCAGACAATGTTTTGAAATACGTGGAGAGATCGCGGATCTAGGAATCCACGGTCTCGCCGTTCATATGACCAATGAACTTGGGTAATTCAAAATGGGTGTCCAGCTGCATGCTTGCTGGAGGTCTTCGTTGTTGAAGACGAATCAATTCCTGAAGAGCCATTGCCAAATCGTCCATTGGGCTTGATGTGTCTACATTGGAGTCCTCACTGGAGGCTTCACGTCAAGGCAACATTGGTGGTAGTTTGGAGTAGACCCTGAGGAGGGTGTGACAGAAACCCTACGAAGGGTGAAAGGCACGTTCTAAGCAAAAACATGCTACTAAACAAAAGATCCCCCCCAACATTTTTTGTTTTTTGTTTTGATTGGATGAAGTTCTGGGCCCAAGGAAAAAACACGCTGTGATACCAATTGATATGATAAGTGTGTGGGCGTCTTGCATAAGGAAGGCGCATTTTCTATGAATGAGGTGAATTGGAATATTGGTGAGTTAGCAAGAAGTGAAAAAGGCGTTCTTGCTGATGGAGAATTAGTAAGAAGAGAAAGGAGATTGATCTGAGTGGAGGGCGTCTGGTAAAAGGTGAGCACAATTATTCTATACAGAGGGTGCACGCTGGTGTGTCAAATAGAGAGACAAACATCTAGGGAAGAAAACGAGCGTTGGGCTCTTTGTCCTCTCCTTAGCGTGGATGCTTGGCCTTTGTGCTACATGCTACCAACATGCTACCTTGGAAGGGATGATGGATACTTGCGCGCAACATACAAACAAATATGCACACTAGTCCCTTTGGTGCGAAATCTCTCCTTTTCCACTCCTGAACAACAAAAATGAAAACGTTTCCCTCACTCTCTCTTTCTCAGCAAAATGACAAGCAAATTACACACAAAAGAATAGGTAAACAAAGAAAGAGTCAACAAAACTTCATCATTGTATTAGAGGGTCTTTTCCTTTCTTAAACATTCAATATGATTTTCTACAATTGGTACATGCTTCTTTTCTTCTGCAATTCTTTGTGCATTTGGATTCACAAGAGAAGTTTCCCGCAGAGTTTTATGAAACAACTAACTCTACTCTAAAATAGACATTTCCATTATTTATTTTAGACTAGCGAATGCTTTATTACAATACGAGACTGAACAATCAGAAAACTAGCATATCATTCTTTCTTCTTTTTATCTTGCTTGCTGCAGACGACTTGAACTTTGTTGTGGGCTTCCTAAGGAAGGTTGACACCATTCCTTATTGTCCAAATATTCTCATCAACTTTACCTCCCTGCATAATGTTTCAAGTATATGATAGATTGCTAAATTGGTCTTTAAAACTATTAAATGTGTATGGTTTGTATTCTAATCACGACCCTTTCTGGGAAGGGCTAAGTGGGTCAGGATTTTTGAACTCCGAAGACATTATTCTAGGAGGGGACCTAAATTTCACCCTTTCCTTAAAATAAGTTTGGGGGAAAAGCCCAAGACAAGAGCCCCAAGAATTTTTTACTCACACTGGATGGAAAAACACCAACTATTTGATTTGGCTCCCAAAAATTTGTCCCAAACTTGGTGTAATGGGAGAAGAGGAAATGACATGGTTGCCAAAAGACTCGATAGGTTCATGATCTTAGAGGGATTGCTCGATAATCCCTGGTCCTTCAAATTTCAAGTGGAGATAGGTGGGGTTTCCGATCATATGCCTATTGTCTTCGAAGTGTCCAAATCCCAACTTACACTGCCTTCCCCGTTGAAGTTCAATTAAGATTGTCTTAAGGAAGAGGACTATATGAAGTTAGTTGTGGAGTGTTGGAGTCCTCTGGAAGATGATTTGGGTCTTTCTTACATGCAACAATTTGCAAAAAACCTTAGAAAAATAAAAAAATATCACTACTACTTGGGCCAAAGGTTATAGGTTGAAATTCACGGTATCCATCCGGGAGGTGGAATCAAAATTAGGAACCCTTCTAATTGATCGTGACGCTGGAAACATACGGTGGCAACAAAGGAATCAAACTGGCATAAAAAAAGTAGGGCGATATGGATTCATGAAGGGGATAATAATACATAAATTTTCTAGGTTCTAGAGGATAATTAACTCCATCTGGGAAATTAAGGACCAAGAAAGGTGTTTGGTGACTTTGGTTGGTGATATAACTGAAGCTGGAAAATGTTTTTATTTTATTTTTTATCCTTCTGAGTTTATTTAAGGAACTAAATGGATGCCCCATCTCATAAATCATAAGTGTTATCATTGTATTTCCTAAATCCTTCACATAATATATGCTCGAGTCTTTATAAGAAGAGATAATAGAAAAGGAAATTTTATCCACCTTATTCTCTTTCCAGAAATGAAAAAGTCCTGGTCTTGACAGCCTCATGGTTGAATTCTATGTAGGTTTTTATGATTTGTTCAAATCGGATTTGTTAAAAGTTGTAAGCGAATCACAGAGATCTGGAAAAGTCTGGGGGTATTTTAATTCTACTCACCTGGACCTTATCCCGAAGAAACAAGAACCGCCTTCCTTTGAATATTTTAGATGCATTGCCTATTGTAATATAATATATAAACTCATTTAAAAAATCATTGCAAACCATCTAAAACCCATTTTTCAGTGATCTCAGTTCAGAGACGCAATATGGTTTCTTATTTAAAAGAAAATTCATGATGTCGTTTCCCTTACCCAAGAAGCCCTAAATTCCATCAAATTAAAAAAGATCCCGTCAATTATAATGACGCTTGACCTTTCAAAAGTCTATGACAAGGTGAGTTGGACCTTTGTCAGGATTTCCCTGATTCAAATGGGAATGAACCTGAAGTTGATCAACTGGATTATGGGATGCATTGAATCCTCCTCTTTTGTTTTCCTCATAAATGGGGCTCGTTCCGAATTCTTCCGTTCATCTCAAGGGATTCGACAGGGATGCCTTTCATCCCCCTTCCTATTTATAATCATTTTCGAGGGAATCAATTTTCTTATAAAGGACTAAAGAGATGGTATTTTGAAAGGGATGAAAATCACCTCTACAGAGATCCTAACACATTACTATTTGTTGAAGGCGTGATTCTTTTTAGTGTACGGTTAGTGTTGGAATTTGAATCTCTAAAGAATATTCTGGACCTTTTTTATTTATCAGCAGGGATGCAAGTCAACAAGGAAACGTCTATATTGTTGGTCCATGGATTATAGGTGGAAGTCTCATATCAACTGGAAGAGATATTGCCATTCACAAGGAGTAATTTAGATTAAGGGTTGAAATACTTGGTTTTGTGCTCAAGCCCAATGATTACCATTTCAAAGATTGGATCTGGCTATTCAAAAAAAAACAATCGAGGATATCCTTTTGGGTGCATCAATGGTTATCAAGGGGAGGGAGATTAATTCTTTTGAATTCAATTTTGATCAAGAAACTCTCTTTTCATTTATTGTGGGTCGAGAATAAAGAAAAAGGTGGTATCTCTCTGACAAAGTGGACAAAGCTAGCCACACCTAAGGAACTAGGAGTATGGGGCATCGAAAACATCTTTTGGTTCAACAGAGCTCTTGTAGCAAAAAGTTTATGGATACTGATCCGTAACAATTTTCTATGGGGCAGAGTAATGGTATCAAAGTACATTCCTAACATGACATTCATAGAGTGGATCGAATCACCCAGGAAGTATTTGATCAACAATTCGATCTGTTGGAAGGCAATGGTCAAATATTTTCCATTAATTGGCAAGCCGTTACTCTGGAGCATGGGGAATAGAAAAAATATAAGGATCGGGGAAGACCCTTGGGTAAACTCAGGGGAAGGATATAAACTTACAGAAGGCTTGATGAACATACTAAACAACTGTGGCATTTTCTCCTTAAAGGATGCATTGATCGGAGACTCTGATCACATTGGAAGAAGTTTATGGAACTTGGTTGATCTCTTAGACCTAGTAGGTGAGAATGCTGAATTATGGGAGGGTTATCTAAAAATTTTAAAGGGAAATTTGATCACTCTTCAGGAGGATGTTCTTTTTTGGACATGAAATGAGAAGAATGGTTCTTATTCAACGAAGTCGGGTTATCAAATGGCAGTAGAGGAATATTTTGATGGGGAGAGGAAATGGTGGTGGAAATTTATTTGGGATTCCAATGCAACAAACAAAGAAAAAATATTGGTATGGATCGTGATGGAAAACAATATCTTGACTTGGGATATTGGTATGAAATGAGGTTGGATTGGATCCAATAGGTGATCTCTATGCAAATCAGAATTGGATTTTTTTCAACATCTATTCGTCCATTTCCCATACATGCAACAAGTTTGGCAGGGTATTGAAAAAGAATTCAAAATTATCGCTCATGGACTAGAAGGCGTTTTGGAAGGATGGCTTAAATCATGGAAGGAGGATATGGAAATTAAACAATTTGAGTTGATTTTTTTTTTTTTTTTTAATTTTTATTTATTATGGTGGTCTAGGAACAATTATTTTTTTCAGGACACCTTTAATCTTATAGATGATGTGGTAGGATTTATCAACAAGCTCTCCGTGGAATTTAGGTCGGAGATAAAAGCCCCAAAAATCAGAACGCCCTCAATGTCATCACTAGTGGAAGGGTTTCCCTGGGGCTTTTTCGATGGGGCCAACTAGGGGCATCCTACCAGATGTTGTGCAGGAGTAGTCTTGTTCATCTCCAACACACATTATTTCAAAATTCAATATGTGTCTGGTATAGGTACAAACATGAAAACAAAGCTTTATGTTCTTTGAGTTTTGTTGTTTCAGGTTGATATGCTAAATTTGAGGAAGATACAAGTGCTAGGAGATTCTTGGGTCATGATTGATTGAGTCAAAGGGAATTCTTAGCTATTGGCGGGGTGACTTCAACCTCTAATGTGACAGATCCATTCATTTCTTGAAAAACCAGAGTGGTACTCTTTTTTCACATATTTATAGAGTCAAATGAGATGGTAGATAAACTTTCCAAGGAATCCTTGAATTTGGATGATGGTGTTTTCATAATTCATGAATTAGGAAGCCTTGATTTTGGATGATGGTGTTTTCATAATTCATGAATTTTATGATGATCAACTTTTTGAAGAAATGTCCTTTTTGCTTTAACTCCCTCAAATATTTTGGGACATAAATGATGGTTTAAAAGTAAATCTATGATGAAAGTGAAGAAGAATAATAAGTAAGGATAGAAGAGAAATAGGGGGCCAATAGGTCTATATATTCTACTTTTTATTGGAACACAAGTTTTTTCATTCTCAGAAAAAAAAGACCAACATGCTCAAGAATTTTTTAACAAATAAGATTAGCATGCTCATATTAAGTAGTAATATTTTTAAATCTTATGATTTTTTTTTATTTTTTTTTGTAAGTTCAGGTGCTAATCTATTAAAATACAGTAAAAATACATTAAAAAACATAGTGATTGTCTTTGAGGGTGGACAAAAATTAGGCCTTCCCTTAGTGGGAAACCAGGCGGGGATAGACTTGAGAATTTTTCCTGCCCTTGATGGGAAACCAGGCTTACCAAAAACTTGAGTTTAATTTTCTGTGTGCTTGCTGACAGAAGACCAGAAAAATTTGCAAATGTTAAAAAAACTTGAAAATATAATAGAGGCCTGAGCATCAAGAACATTGGCCATCAGGAGGAGTTTCTTCAATAACTGACAACCACTGAAATCGCTGTCACTGTCGTTGGAGCTATCCAAACTTGGATTCTTGACCGAGAGGCCTGTGCTTTTGATGAAGGGAGCCTTCAACGAGCTGTGCATCCCTGGAGCAGTCGCCTCAAATGAAATGATGGGAGCCTATTGAGGCGTCGAGGTGTTAGGGTGGGCCGAAGAGGGAGGAGGACAAGTGATGAGGGAGGGAGGAGCAAAGGGAGGAGGAAAAACATTGGGGGAATGGGGTGAGCGAGGCGAGTTGGAGGGGCTCAGAACAAAGATGCCCGAGAGGCTGAGGAGGGTGTGGGAGAGGAGGTTTTTTACTACCCAATACCTCTGACGGTGCCTAGAGGTGCGACAGGATGTCGGGAGGGAGCCTGAGACTTCTTCTTCCCATTCATCAAGCAATTGCCGCAGGGAGACTAGAACCAAACGATCATACCCATCCTAGTTGGCTAGGAGGGGTGGGGGAGGAACTGTGGAGGCTCGCCTACCATGACCACTTCACCCCAAGGTGGGGGTGGCACGCTTACAAAGAGGAATACATGAAGAATTGATAATTACGGGTGTTGTGAGGAAGGAAAGCCACCACCTTACACAAAGAGCAGAGGGAGGTCATTTGTGAAGAGAAGAGAGCCAATTCACATAGGAGGCAAGGAGAGAATGGGTGGAAAGGTGCGGGTGGCCGAGAGAAGAGCGTCAAGACGAGGGGGTGTCAAATCTGATGCCATTAAGGCTGCCAGGTTTCAGAAGCGTGTGAACTGATGGACATTCAGAGGCCGAGTAGGTGGGGAGCAGTAGCCATGGGGGGAGTTATGAAGCTGTGTCTCAGGGGAGGAGGATAATTAAAGCGCATGAGGGGGGGTGAGGTGGAGCACATTCAGACAACACAATGCGTGCTAAGGGGAATGGTGGAGGCCACTAGGTGGACACCCGCATCCGGGGAAAATCCTATAAATTAAAAATAAAGATGAGAAAGATATATCTGTTGGTCATACTGATAATGTGGAATTCCAAAGAATATTAACACTATCAAGATTCATGGGATTTTCAAATAATATTATTTAAAAATATTCAAATAATATTTCATGAAATATAAATATGTACACAATAAGGAATTTATATTTCTAAATAGTACTAATGAGTGACATTAATTAATATTATGAATTGAAAATCATAATATTTTTATAAGTTAATATTTTTAGTGCATAAGAATGAATAAGTTGTAGACAATTAGAACCAAAGTTTGATATTTCTCAATGAAATGTAGATAATTAGAGTGACTCAATCCATTAACCATTTTCCCTACTAATAGTGTTAGTTTATTCTATTAATAGTCCTGTTAACATTTATAACCATCTCATTGATATCTTTCTCGGAGAATCTCCTTTGAAGCTTGGAGATCCAAAATATAAAAATTAAAAATAGAATATTTTTTGAAAATTATTTTCACCCATTTGTATACCTATAATGGGGGGAGTAAATAAAAATTTAGCCACATTCAACTATTGTTAGCTTCCATTCTTATTAAAAGGCAAGCATGGTTTTATATATTAATGTAATGATCAACTTCTAAGTTTCATAAGTTTAGGGTTTTGGCTAGGGATTGTCCATCCTTAGTTACAAACTAGTCTTCATGAATCAATGTTTGGTAAAAGTTTAGTTGAAAGACAACCATATCTTAATTGGGCCAAGAATAGATCACTCATCTTGTCCTTATAACATAGTGGATCAATATTTTCCTAAAATTTTGTTACCTCTAGCCTTGGACATTATGTCATTTAACACCCCCAGATGAGGCCTTCACATTTGGAGTGATCTAGATGATGGAAAATTCCTTAAAAATGTTTTCTTCCTCCTCACATTTGGCTAATTCATCCAATGTTCTACCTCTGTTGGAACACTAAAGAATTTCCTCTAAACCCTTGACCCAATTTTCCTTAATGGTCATCAAGTCCTTTGAAATATATAACTCTTCCACCCCTTCAAATATTGGCATATATCAAGCGAGATTACTTTCCTTGTCCTCTTTTTGTGGTTTACTCGCTAACACCTTTTGAGCCAACCTATGTATACCAACTAATCCAATATTCATTTCTTAATCATTAACAAGTTGGATTCACTAATTTTAAAAAGATTGNATATATCAAGCGAGATTACTTTCCTTGTCCTCTTTTTGTGGTTTACTCGCTAACACCTTTTGAGCCAACCTATGTATACCAACTAATCCAATATTCATTTCTTAATCATTAACAAGTTGGATTCACTAATTTTAAAAAGATTGACTTCCAAGATAAATTCAATTAACTACTATTCATGCATGATTGCATAATTAAATATCAAACAAAAGTATTGAAACATATAATCATGGAAAGAACGAAGACAAATTCCTCTATTCATTCTTATGCACATATCTTCATCATATAAATAAAATAGAGAACGGAAATTGCATAAATGTAAAATAAAGATTAAACACTTATATTTTAACAAAAGTGGTCCAAGAAACTATGTAAAATTGATTCATTGCCCAACCATAAGCATATAGTGTAGCTTCCACTCCCATGCCAGATTATGAGGCCACCAAGGTGAAGAAACCAACTACAAACTTATAGCATACTCACCCTCACTAGTTGCTTTCACGACTCATCCAATAGTCTTGCTTCATAATACATCAAGCATGTCATCCATCAATCAATCAACCACGAAAATCTATTCTTATAGACATACACAACACATATTGAACATTTCCCTTTGCTACTTGTAGTGCCTTAGGAAAGCACTACTAGCTTGTGTCCTAATGCATGCAAGAAGAGACTAATTGTTGATTTCCTTATGGGAAAACCTGGTGGAGTAATTATTTTACCAATAAGAAGTCAATACTTAACATAAATATGTCCATGATGGGTTCCTATCTTGCTGCAACATTTATGCTCACCTACAACCATTGATTTATCTACAAAACTTTTGTTTAATACAAGTAGAGAAACTCACCATGTCTCTACTAATTCACACATCCTTCCAATTCCTAGATTCATGATGTTGGATACCAGTGGTTATGTAATTGGTATGGAATACCATAAGAAAGTATAACATGGGCATATCTATAATGGAATGAGAATCATAAAGAATGAGTGTTATGATGAGGCAATGAATGGAATGAGAAAATATCACATTTTCCCAAAATAATGGTACTTGTCCTTACAAGGTGCCTTTTGACAAAAGAAGGTTGAATAACTCCACGAATTGATTTTTTGGTAAAGAGAGTTATATACAAATACAATCAAACATGACCTTTGGTTTCATCTTCCCACAAGTCCGATGGTTCTTCCTATTACATTTGACTCTAAATATTTACAATATACCACAATCCCAAGGATTATGTATCTAACATTCCCCCCCTTAATCCGAAGGGGTGTTTGTAAGTCTAAACATCTTTATGAACTTCTCAAAATTTTCTCTTCCAAGAACTTTGGTGAAGATGTCTACAATTTTCTCACTTGTGGAACAATGTATCAACTGAATTGTCTTAGCCTCTACATGATGTTGAATCAAATGCTACTTTGTGTTGATGTCCTTTGTTTGATCATGGAATCTAGGATTCTTGGCCAACTTGATTGCATAAGTGTTTCCAATCAAAAGTGGAGTAGCATTCACATGTTTTTCTACGAATCCTATGGTATATTCCTAAGACACACAATTTCCTTTGTTTCCTCTGTGACTACCACATATTCTTCCTATGTAGTGGAATATGTTGGAACAAACCGTGTGTGATATCCAAGAGATAGTTATAGATCCAAGACTCATGAGGCATTCTGAAGTAAACACTCCATTCTCCTTATTCCCATCAAAGTTTGAATCTATATGTCCAACTATTTTGAAGTCCTCCACTTTAGAGTATTTGAGCCCAAAGTCTTGAGTTCCCTTCAAGCACCTTAGAACTCTCTTTGCACCACACCAATGTCCTTCACAATGTTTTTGCATGAACCTAGAAAGGATCCCAACCACAAATGAAATATCTGGTCTGGTAGTAGTAAGGTAGATAAGACTCCCCACAAGATATCTATATTTAGTTGCATCCTCAAATTCATTCCTTTATTTTGATGTTAGCTTGATAATTTTCTCCATTGGAGTAGACAAAGAATTACAATCAACCATGCCAAATTTACTCAACAACTCTCCATTGTACTTCTTTTGGGAAATGAATATATACCTTGTATTCTAAGCTACTTCAATACCCAAGTAATAGTGAATATGTCCCATGTTTTTCATTTGAAAACCCTTATGAAATTATTTCTTTATAGATGCAATATATCATTCATTGTTCCCTACTATCCAAATATCATCTACATACACCATAAGATATACAACAAATTTTCCAACTTTATTGACAAACAAAGTTGCATTTGAAATTGATCTTCAAAATATGTTGAGCTAGATTTTCATACCATGCATGAGGTGATTGCTTTAGGCCATACAGATACTTGATGAATTTACATACCTTAGGTTCTGGACCCTTCACAACAAATCCTTTTGGTTGAGATATGTAGATATTCTCTTTCAAATCTCCATTCAAGAAATTTGTCTTCACATCCATGTGATGAACCTTCCACCTATTCTGTGCTGCCAAAGCCAACAATGCATGAATGGTAGTCCATTTTGTTTTAGGGGGGAAAGTATCCTCATAGTCTATGCCTTATTTATGTGCATATCCTTTCGCCACTCCCTGTTATCGGACAAATCATTAAGTGCATACACAAACTAATCTCCTTAACTTCAACAAGAATATATAACAAAACATGGCAGAATACAAGTTTCTCCTTAGATTTCATTGTCATATAAACTAGTTCATAGAGGGACAAATGACATACCATTTAAATGACATTTGATCCTCGCTAGTGTCGTCCTTGCTGCTCCATATTTGGATTTGTGGGATGGTGAACCTGTTAAGAAGCACAAACCAACAAATATAGAGAACAACGATGTATATATTCCAATGAAGTCTATGTATAATATCAAGGAGTTATACAATAAAAGTAGAGACACCTTTATAGGGAAGAAATGTATTACTGCATTATATTAAATGAAAGTGGATAATACAACCCATGCCTTGATGTTTCAAGGTCCCTTCCAATTTCCCTTTTCTTCAACACATGCACCTTTGCTCAAATGCTTTTGATGAAGATAATTCATAACCTGACTTGGAGAGCTAAACGAAGCTATCACAAGTACAATCTTCAACATAATTATTCATGCATAAGCCAACCTAGCCTTTCCCATGAGATATCCCTCTTTATATAGGGTGAAAGAGGGATGTATGAGGATATTAGGATGATCCCACTAAATCATAGAAGTGAGTAATATCCAAAACGATTGGAGACCACCTCATCTTCTAGAAGATTCCCTTCTAGAACTTTCGTGAATTTCACTTTTTCCTCTTGTTTGAGGATCGTCGCACCCTATGCACATGCAACCTACAACGATGCTACAATATAGTTTTAGTGCAACATGCGACAATCAAGCATCGTCACACCCCAAGCTTTGAGCAAGGTGTGACGATCTCCTTTGATATGGTTTTTAAGGAAAGAAAGATGATCCACTTTTCTCATGGAGAAAGTATCATTTAGTATCTTCAGGGAACATGGAAGTGAGTTATGAACATATCGTCAGTTGATCACAGTGGTGACCAAAATGATGTGTAACCGAATTCCCCCCAAAGTATGAATTTGGAACCTATGACAGCTGGAATACTTTGTAGAACGTGTGTGTCAAAAACAAGGAGTGCATCAATCGAGAACTTAAAAACAATCAAGAATCTACATAATAATATACCATCTTCTGAGGTAGGCATTCCCATATTCAGACTACAAGTGACTCTAATCATAAGTTTCAAGTGAGTCATGGCCACCAAACATATACTATGGATCCATGTCATCATGATTTAGCATAGCCACGAGAAATACATTGTGGATCTATGCTCTTAAGAATTCAAATTTGGACATAGCCACGAGACATAAACAATGGATCTATGTGTCAGTATAAACTTATGAATACTCCATCACAACCTGGATTGATATGGTGAGATCTAGGGTCTTCATCTCCATTGCTCTGAAGTATGAATCTAGCCATGTGATTACAGGTGTCGAAGTCGAACATGGTAGAAACCACTTGATTACCAGTCATTAATGAATACTGTTAACAAGTGTGAGAGAAATCACCATTGATGTCAATGACTCCCAAGGTACTCTAGTACAATCCAACGAATGTGAATAAATGAGTTGAAGTCGAACACTCGATGAAATCTTCCAATCAATGGTCAATGATGTGAATCCACTGTTTGAAAGTGAGGAAACCTGCCATTGAGTCATGCAGGTTCCAAGGTACTAAATGATTTCTAAGTCTAATCCCCAGATGATGAGTTGAATTCGATAGGAAAAGACTTGTCGTAGGAGGGCCTTAATGTATCCCCCATCAATGACACAAAATATGTAACAAATTTGAAGTAGATTAGAGTATGAAGTGATTCAGAACTAACTCAGGGAAGGTAGACATGATAGAAATTTTAAAGAATGCATATGGTCGAATCGATAGAAGGTTTGTTTAGTTTGGAGTTATCTTGAACATATGAACGAAATGATAGTTGTCTTGGTAGAATTGACTCAAGGAGGACCCAACATATGGACTTGTGGATGGTCAAACAAGAGACACATGGATTTCCCAACCTGAATACAATGATGAACATGGGTGTCATGTTCAAGAGCAACTTACTGCCACTAACACATATACATATATACATTTCTTTCCCAATTCCCCCCCACCATTTCTGGCAAGTACCTCTTTATTTTTACGCAATATTGATGAGGATAACATATTATTGTAATGTAAGCTCATCCTTTGGATGAGTCTCTCAGAGTAATTTTAACGAACCCTAGGAAGGAGTAGTTCGGTCCCATATGAGCCTTTTGATGCTTGTTTTACGAGTCCAAAGAAAGAAAACTCAGGGGTTTTTCATATTTAGAGAGTCTGAAAAACACTTAAAGAAATATCCAAAATGTCCTTTTTCGTAAGTTAGTCTGACGAGACCGAAAAATAAATAATCTACCTCTCATCAGACATTTTCTTCAAATACTTTTACGAGCGTGAAAAGAACAAGGTCACTCCGCTATCTTTTCATTTTTAGGGAGTTTGAAAAGAGATTAAAGGATACTCCATAGGGTTCATTTTTTTCATTACCATTACGAGTCCGAAAAAGAAAAAATAGGTCACTCAATTACATTCTCATAGTTTCATGAGCATTAGAAAGAATTAAGACCATGCTCATAGTTTTTCCAAAAAACCCCTAAAAGTATATGTACATAAGAAAAACACACAAAAACAATAAAAAATGGAGGATCCATATCAAAAGTCTGGTCCTCAGATCTCTCAACCTGTAATAGAGACACTTTGCAAAGTTCATTAGGCTTAGGGCATAGGTAAACATATTCAAAAATTGATTTAATTTGAAATTAAAATGGTAAAAAATGAATAAAATAGGTCAAAATAGGTATAGTTCATTTACTATTTCATTTGTATTTTCACCCAATTAGTGCCCAAAACCCCCTTTTTCCTCTGAATTTCAAGCAACGATTCTGGAGCACCCGGTGGACCATTTCTTGAACCGCTTCCATCAAGAAGGTATTCTTCTTCCCCTCTCTCTTTTCATGGTTTAATTTTTCATTTTTGAGTTATGGAATTTTTTTTAGGGGTTATTGCGCTTTGAGATCATCGTAGGCTCACCCTATCATGCACTGCGACGATCCAAAATCACCACAGGGGTTCCACAACTAGGGTGCAACGACGCTGCTCTGTGGAAAAGAGAGCCCCTGCGATGACCATAACTCAAATTTTAAAAGGAGAAATAGAGCTAGGAAAAATTCCAACTTTTAAATTTTGATGAACCTAATCATCTTGTAATGTTGTTTGGTAGGTTTTCATCAGTCATTATGCTCGAGTGGAGGGAACATGAGCATGAGGAAGAATATTACTTTTCCAGGAATGAGCCAGGCACTCTCATGGCACTCTGGGAGTGTGGCTTCCTCAAAATTTTCAAAGTCCAGGGCATGAGAGCCCAATTGAGGTTATTAGAGTACCTAGTCCACATGCGGGACGTCAATGAACAAGCATTTCATGTGGGTGTGCATACACTTACCTTGGATATTGATGACATTTACTTCTTGACGGGGTTATCTCGTCAAGGATCTTGGGTGTCACTCTTAGGAAGCAGAGGTGGTGGTGAACCCATGGACTATTACGTTGCACATCATTGCGTACCAGGTACAGAGAATCATAGTGGCAAAGTTTCCATAAGGGAGGTTCAATATTTGACTTTGAGAACTATCCTGTACACTATCACTCAGATGGCAGGGAGTGTGACTCCTAACATGGATTTACAAATCCAATTTTAGTATGCTATAGAGTGTATGGAGCCTTGGGTTTTCAATTGGTGTGAGGGTCTTCTGAAAAACGTGAAGAAACAATTGACAAAATGTAGGAACGATCGACTAAAAAAATTTGGGTATGGATCTATTTTGGTATCCTTCTTTGTAGAGAGGGTCCTTGTTTTGCGCCTACAACACATGGAATGGGGAATACCTGCTCCACAAGATCCTCAAATGAAATTATGGGTGGATTTTATAGCCCGTCACGGTGGCGTGCCAATCGTCAAATATGACCAAGCTTTCTTCCAGTGGCTGAGGGATTAGCTATTTATGGTTGAGGACCATTCTTATGCTGGGACTGACTTCCGTGGAGACCCCGACTTGACATTACCTGAGGGTTCTCAGTGGTGAGAGGTAGGTAAGAATAATTTTTTCATTATATGTTGTTTTTGGTATTTTAATTATAAAATGTTTTTGTTATTTATCTAAGACTAATCAAGTGATATCAACAATGCAAATGTGGCGCCTTATCGGCCTCCAATATCATCTTCTATTCAGAGACGTGGAGATATAGGCACATTGGTGGGTTGAGGGGTGGCTGATGAGGATCTCGAGGAGAACGAACAAAACCTTGAGGGATTGACCATGAACATCCTTGACATTACCGTGGACGAGTTACCTCGATGCTACCAACACCATACAATTGGTGTATCATCATCCATTGGTCGACTGCTCCGTTGAGTGGTACGAGAAATCATTTTTTATAGCGAGAAACATCCTTGATGCTTATGTACATGAAGCCATGAGCTTCACCATTTTGACATTTTGGTCTCAGGACAAACACTTTTTTGTAAATTTTGACTTATTAATATAAAGTTCTTACGAGCTTACTTGTCTTTTAAATGTGTGTTTGGATTTATAAATGGCGTAAATGTCTATCTAAAACATAATTAGCCAATACCTCTATTAATGAGTTTAGACATCTAGGAATATGTTGATACCAATGAATAAAAAAGGTCAAAATAGTTCATTTACCATTTCATTTGTATTTTCACCCAATTAGTGCCAAAAACCTCATTTTTCGTCCGAATTTCAAGTGACGATTCTGGAGCACCCGGTGGACCATTTATCGAACCGCTTCTGTCAAGAAGGTATTCTTCTTCCCCTCTCTCTTTTCATGGTTGAATTTTTCATTTTTAATGGTTCATTTTTTAGTCATGGGTAATATTTTAGGGGTTATTGTGCTTTGAGATCGTCACAGGCTCACCCTATCGTGAACTGCGACGATCCCAAATCGTTGTAGGGGTTCCAGAACTAGGGTGCAACGATGCCTCTCTGTGGAAAAGAGAGCCCTTGTGACGACCACAACTCAAATTTTTAAAAAATAAATAGAGCTAGGAAAACTTCCAAATTTTAAATTTTGATGAACCTAATCATCTTGTACTATTGTTTGGAAGGTTTTCATTGGTCATTATGCTCAAGTGAAGGGAACGTGAGCATGCAGAATAATATTACTTTGTCGGAAATGACCTAGGCACTGTCATGGCACTTCGAGAGTGTGGCTTGCTCAAAAATTTCAAAGTCCCCAGTATGGTCACCAATTTTGTTATCAGACAAATCGGTAAGTGTAGACACAAACTAATCTCCATAACTTCAAAAAGAATTTAGAACAAAAGAAGGCAAACTACAAGTTTATCCTTAGATTTCATTGTCATATAAACTAGTTTAGAGAGGGACAAATGCCACACCATTTAAACAATGTTTGATCCTCGCTAGTGTCGTCATTGCCGCTACATATTTGGATGTGTGGGATGGTGAGCCTGTTAATAAGCACAAACTAAAAAAGAGAGAGAATAACGATGTATATATTCCAATGAAGTCTATGTATAAGATCAATGAGTTATACAATAAAAATAGAGACACCTTTATAGGGAGGAAATGTATTACTGCATTATATTAAATGAAAGTGGAGAATACAACCCATGCCTTGATGTTGCAAGGTCCCTTCCAATGGCCCTTTTCTTCAACACACACACACCTTTTCTCCAATGCTTTTGATGAAGAACATTCATAACCTGACTTGGAGAGATAAAACAAAGTTATCACAAGTACAATCTTCAACATAATTCTTCATGCATAAGCCACCCTAGAATTTCCAATGAGAGATCCCTCTTTATATAGGGTGAAATAGGGATGGATGAGGAGATTAGGATGATCCCACTAATGTTGGAAATATAACTGAGAGGGGGAGGGGGTGAATCAGTTATGTATATAATCTTGAAACTTTTCTTTTTATTTTATGTTTCATTCTAGATTATTATTTAATGTGTTGCTGATAACTTAACATGAATATATATATAATATTTGATCAATCACACAGAATACATAGAGACACTGATTTTCATGAGGAAACCCATAAGGGTGAAAACCTCTTCTTCTTAGGATGTCAATCAAGCTCCAAATTTCATGTACATCATAGTCTTTGAGCTCCAACTCAAATATGAGGCTACAACCTCTGATAGCAAGATTCAACTTGCAGAGAGCACAATCTCTCAGATTTCTCTAGCACCAACTAGATAGAAATACCAACTCCCAGAATATCTTCTAGCACCAACTAGAATTTAGAGGACTACAATCCTCCCTAGCACCACCCTACCACCCTGAATGAATCTTACAAAACTTTACCTACTTGCTCTATCTATGATATGGTTTGTTACAACTCCATGTCTCCTCTGCCTTCTTCAGCTTCTATACTCAGTTCTGCTTCTGCATCATTCAACTTCTATGCTTTTCTCTTTTTCCTCCTATGCTCAACACCAGCGCTGTTCAACTTCTCTTCTACCTTTTATACTCTGTGCTGACTCTGCATACTCTTTACTGTGCCACATATCTCCCCTTCAGATTATGCACTCCATCTCATCTTTCCCACATCCACCATGCTAAAAAAAAACACTCTCTCTTCTTTGTTTTGCATGTCTTTCTCACGCCAAGTTCTCTGCCAGATCATCATAACAACTCTTTGTATTTTCTGGTGGTTATTCCGAATTAGTTCATCATCAGTGGCTGTTATCCAAAGATTCCTTGGCTTCTCTAGTAGTCATAACTCTTTTTCTTCTCTGTCAGTTACAACCAATCATTTTGGCTTCTTTGGATTATAAGCCCCTTCCTTCACGCGACCATTGATGGTGACCATACGCCTAACCAACAATCGCTTTGTGACTTACAACTTTAGGAATCTTAGTATGAGACATCTAGATTCTCCCAACTCCTAATATCCTAAGTGGAGCCTAGCGACGTGCTAACTCCTCCCTTAACCTTCGCTAATGTGACCATGGATGTGACCATAGGCCTAATTTCCGAGCCTCCACGTGTCCTTTCTCCAAAACGTGGTTTCAATTGCATCCCGCCTTCAAATTTTTAAAGTTCGTGCACCTTCAATCACTGCAATGCGATAGGACCATCGATCTCACAATCTTGAAAGTGATCCTGAAATGACGGATCAGATCTAGCCTTCTTAAATCAACGACCGTGATTTACTTCGTGATCTAGGCTCCGGGAGTTTCAAATATCAACCCCTGCTTTCCTCTGTACACCAATCTTCCGGAGTGGAATATCTATTGACACGTGTCCCTCTTGGATTAACGATGAAGATCTCCTTCGGGTCTCCGGACTCCAGAGATTTAAAATCTCAAATTCTCGTTTCTTCTACCTGGATATCTTCCAAAATGGAAGATCTGCTAACATCTGTCCTCTTTAATCCAATGACTATCCTTCGCTTTAGGACTTCTACCTTTTCAACTCTTCGATGTTTTACTTTTCCATGAACGCTTTCAATCGGAGTCAATGATCTATTGAAACATACCCTTCTGCATGATCAATGATCATGAGTGACTTCGACACTTCGGTCTTTGGGAGTTTCAACTCCTATGCACTCGTTTCTCCTGGAGCACTTTCACCCGAATGCATAATCTTCTGACACGTACCCTTCCTGGTGATCAACGAACAAGGTATTCTTCGGGTCTTCGGTGTTTGGGAATTCGATACTTTTAGGCTAATCACTACTTCATTCTCCTTCGGAGTGGTCACCTGCTGAAGAAGTCATAGGCGGTGGAGACCGCTTGCTGTTGGTTGACACTTCCACTGAACTACATCAAAGATTGAGAATGCACCCGAAGTGATCTTCAGATCGGACGAATGAGAGTGACTTCATATCTTTTTCCTTCGGGACTTCGAGACTTTTGAGATTTGTTGGTGATGAAACTTCCAAAGTAAATCTCCCGAAGTGATGTATCTTGCTTACGTCACTTGTTGACATTGTTGAGTGCAATCTATGTCGTATAAATTTCTCAATGATTTAATGTCAACCAGGAGCTCATAAGCTTAGAGGCACAACACAATATGTGCGAGGATTTGAAGTTATCTATTCTAAACTACTAAAGCAAAGAACATAGAGATAAAATAACATGAATATACAAATAACAAATTTTACCTACTATACATAGGTGTACTGGAATCAGTGCATGGGGGCCCTTCCATCCTTCAGTAAGTACACCATAATCTTAACACAAGATAGAGATCAAAATGGAAGCATGTCTTGTATTCAAAAGAATATGATTACATCTTCATTCCAATATAAAATTTCCTCTCTACTAACCTCAAGAACCAACCTATCAATTCAAAACATGAGCATTTCCCAAACTTCACACACATATCCCCTTTTGAAAGGAGAAGGCTCTCCCATTTATACAAGAACATAAGAATCTAGCTCATTAATGGAGATCCACTATTCTCTCCCTAGATCCATAAAAATCTCATATAGTTACAACCAAATAGCTAATGATGAGACACATATTCTCTTTGACCTTTATCCAAATCTTCTTCCATATCTTGAAGGGAATTGGAATTTGAGTATTGGAGACCACATAAGAGTGTCTTGGAAGCTTCCAAATCACCTACACATGTCACCAAACTCATTCTAATTGTTAGGTATAAGTATAAGTATATTATTTTCTAAATTTTAACCACAAATCCACTTAAAAATGTTAAGAATTAATAAACTTTGGAAAAGCATAGTTATAACCCAATGATGAGATAAATGTAATGATGTGGAGGTGGAATGAAGGTGACATGAAGGCAATATGGAAGTAATTTCAAGGTATTGGTGAATAATGGAGTGATAATAGGGACTATTTTGAGGCCCAACAGACATGGCACGAGCCAATTTCCTCTTAACACTTGTCATCATATGATTATGCCATGTGTACTTTCTGATGTGGTCTTCCACATGTCCTTGCTGGCGTGGTCTGCCACATGTCCTTGCTGAGGTGATCTGCTGACGTGTGTGAGACGTGTAGGCAATGTAGTGGAGGTGGAGGTAGAGCGCGATAGTGGAGTGTGACGTGTAGTGGGTAGTGGAGTGTGACGTCAGAGTCCGGAGGTGGTATGTATGAGTGGTTTGGTGGTTTGGTCGAAGGGGGGGTTAAGCAATAAGTGGTAATGAACGAGGGGGGTCCGATATGCCCTGTCGACCATAGATCTGAGTTCTTGATTATCGACTACTGAGATTAGAACGCCCTTCTTATAACTTATCCTGTCCTTCCACTTAAATCAATCCGACGACTGACGAAAATTTGGGTGATCGATATCTCAGATCTCAACCCTTTCTTATCCTGTCGTTCCACTTAAATAAATCTGATGGCTGTCGGTCCTTTGGATTGGTGATCCAACAACCATTGTCACTTTTCCTCCTGAGCTTCTTATCTCTCTGACATAGAAGGGTTTCTAAGTGTTCACGGGTCTCGACCTTTGCTCCTCCTGTGAGTCCGTCTCTTGGACCTCGTCTGGAAACCACTACCTCTTCTGAGATTTCTCATCTTCTGCGCTCTTGAGGTTTGATTCGCTGCTGTTCTTGCCATCAACGACAAACACATTCTTCCTGTAAACATACCAACAATATCCTCCTTTGGCATTGATGGAAACCCTGAAAGGCTGCACTATTCTGCTTAGGCCTCCAACTGTAGCATACAGACAACACCTTTTTCTCCCCCTTTGAAATCAATGTCAAAGAAAACGGAGAGTGACTTTGTACTCCCCTTGATCAGATATACTAGGAGCACTCTCCCCCTGATTAGATAGACTATTTTAACTTGATAATAGGGTCAAGCCCAACTTCTGGCGTAGATACTCAAACTGAGCTTTTGCAAGAGGTTTAGTGAAGATATCAACAATATGATCTTTGGATGGAATATAATTCAAAGAAACAATATTGTTGGTTACCTGTTCCCTCAAGAAGTGATACTTGATGGGTATATGCTTGGTCTTGGAGTGAAATACAAGATTCTTTGACACACTAATTACACTAGTATTATCACAATGAATTGGGATCGGTGCATTATACTTTACCTCCAAGTCTGCAAGTGTCTGAATCATCCATAATACTTGGGTACAACAAGTGGAAGCTGTAATGTATTCAACTTCTATAGTCGATAAGGAAATGGAACCTTTCTTCTTGCTCAACCATGCTACAAGAGAATCTCCTAAGAAGAATGCACCTCCACTCATGCTTTTCCTTTCATCCACATAGTTATCCCAATCAACATCTGAATAGACTGAAAGTTGAAAATTTTGATTCCTAAGATACCATAGGCCATAGTTCATTGTTCCTTTCAAGTATTTGAATATTCTTTTGACATCCAATAGATGACTCTGTTTAGGTGCAGCCTGATACCTTCCTACCATTCCAACAACATGCATTATGTCTCGATGAGATGTTGTGATGTACAATAAGATGCCTATCATAGACCTATATGAACTCTGATCAACATTAGGTGAGTCATCATCCTTTCTTAACTTGCATCCAGTGACCATATGTGTGCTCATAGGTGTAGAATCTTCCATTTGAAACCTTTTCAACATTTCTCTTAGATATTTCTCTTGAGAAAGAAATATTCCTTTAGACCTCTGAGTAATTTGCAGACCAAGAAAAAATGACAGTTCCCCTATCATAGACATTTCAAATTCAGACTGCATGGTAGAAGCAAACCATTGTACCAATGAAGCATTATTGCTTCCGAAGATGATGTCATCTACATAGACCAACACAATAAACAAATCATTACCCTATGTTTTGATATATAGATTGTTGTCAAATGTTCCTCTCTTGAACCCTTTGTCTTGAAGATACTTATCCAGTCTGTAATACCATGCACAAGGATCTTGTTTCAAACCATATAAGGATTTCTTCATCTTGCAAACAAGGTCAGGGTTATCTGACAGTTGGAAACCCTCTGGTTGTTCCATATAGACTTCTTCTTTTAGATCCCCATTTAGAAAACATGACTTGACATCCATTTGATAGACTTTAAACTTTTTATGACACGCATAGGAAAGAAAAATTCTAATAGCTTCTAATCTTGCTACAGGCGCAAATGTTTCATCAAAATCCAATCCTTCTATTTGAGCATATCCTTTGTAGACCAATCTAGCCTTATTTCTTACAATATTTCCTTGCTCATTCATTTTGTTTTTGTAGACCCATTTGGATCCTATTACATTTTTATTTGTTGGATTAGGAATGAGTTCCCAAGTGTCATTCTTTTCAATATGGTCTAGTTCCTCATTCATTGATTTTAACCAATTTATGTCTTTATCGGCTTCATTAAAGTTCTTAGCTTCCATCATGGATATGAAGGATATATGTGATTGCTCGGTGTCTTTGATTATCCTTCTGCTGGTTTGTACACCTTTGTCTTTCTCACCAATTATCTGACTTTCAGGATGATTCTTTTGAGTAATTCTAGAGGAAGGATTTGATGTTGATTGTTGTCTCGACTCTTCTTCTCTATGTGTCTCTTCTCCACCTGATTCATCATATTCTTGTGACTCTGAGATTTTATGTTCTTTATCTTCATTATTCTCATCACCTTTTTCATCTGGCTTAGTGATTATTCTCTGTTGATCTTTTACATGATCTTCTTCATCAATTCGAACATCAATACCGTCTGCTAATTTATGCATTCTTTTGTTAAAGCATCTGTATCCTTTACTGTTCGTTGCATATCCTAAGAAGATACCTTCATCAGCTCTACTATCAAATTTTTCCATATGATCATCATTATTCTTGATGTAACATTTAATTCCAAATACTTTGAAGTGCTTGATTGATGCAGGTCGACCAAACCACAACTCATATGGAGCTTTATCACTGTTCAGCCTTAGATGCGCTTTGTTTAGAATATGAACAACCTCCACCCAAAAGGATTGTGAAATGTCCCTTTCACTCATCATAGCCCTTGCCATCTGTTGAACTGATCTATTTTGGTATTCTACAACTCCATTTTGTTGAGGAGTACATGGAATAGTATATTCTCTTTTAATTCCATGTCTGTCACATAATTCTTTGAAATATCTTGACATAAATTCTCCTCCCCTGTCTGAGCGAATTCCCTTTAACTTCCTTCCTGTCTGATTATCATCTAACGCCTTAAACTTTTTGAACTTCTCAAACGCATCAAATTTTTCTGTCATAACGACAACCCACGTAAGTCTGGAGAAGTCATCAATGACTAGCATAAAGTAATGTTATCCTCCAGTTCCTTCCTTTTGTGATGGTCCACATAGATCCATATGAACAATTTGAAGTGGTTTCTCTGAATATGTGAAACTCTTTGATTTTAATTGAGCACAAGTCAACTTCCACATTTGACAAGATTCACATATAGAGTTATTAGGCTTAGATATTCTTGGAAGGTCTTTCATAGTACCTTCATTATTCAGTTTGACAATATGATCAAAATTTACGTGTCCAAGCCTTTCGTTCCATAAACAACTTTCATCAAGTTTTCTTAAATGACATTTATCCTTATCTTCCTTCAGAACATATACATTGTTTTTAGTTCTAACCCCTTTTTCAATCATCTCTCATGTGTTTACTATCTTTATTTTACAATTCTTGGCAGTGAAAGTGACTTCAAATCCTCTGTCACATATCTGATTGACACTAAGAAGATTATGCTTTAAACCATCAACAAATAATACATCTCGAGTTTTGCTTCTTCCATTACTTAAGCTTACTAGACCTTTATCTCTGATCTTTCCCAGAGCATCATTTCCAAAGGTCACATTCCCTAATTTATTTTCTTTGAGTAACAAGAACTTACTTTTGTCACCTGTCATATGACTGGAGCATCCACTGTCAATATACTAGGTGTCTTTTTGTCTTTGAGCTGACAACACTAATCCACACTTGTTATATTCATTCTTCTTCCAAACCTTGATGTTTTCAGATCTGTGATTTGAATCTGGCTTAGAGTTTTTTAAGTGACAATCTGCAGCTTTGTGTCCATAATTATGGCAGATGTAACATTATGGTTCATTGAATAAAGGATCATAATGATTGTTATGTGTAATCTACGCCCTTTTCCCAACCATCACATGATTTTCAGTCTGTGGTTGTTTGTTACTTGGCTGTCTCATTCTTTGTTGTGGTAGATATTTATTCCTTAGTTGTTTTGATTGCTCATGTCTAAATCTTAAAGAACAATTTACAACTTTGTGGTCAAAGTTAGAGCAGTAAAAACAATATCCATAGAAAAAATCTTTGTACCTGGAAATTGGTTGTCTTCTTTGAGCAGGTCGATTTCTTCCATGTTGATGATTTCCTTGAGCAGAGGGTGTATTATTTCTCTGTTCTACATATTCAGTTCTGGTACCTTTTGCTTCACTCCTCCTTGGTGATTGATTCTCTTCCTTTGTTTCTGTAGGTTTGTTGTTGTCAATGGTTGTATATTTGACGAACTTGATGGATTATTTGTTGCTTGGCTGACCACTATTTGATCCCTCTTAATAACCCAAAATAGTTTTCAACTTTGAATTCCTTTGCTAATTCAGAATGGAGGCTAATCCTTCTGAGGCTTTAATACTTGTCATATTTTGATGATATAAGGCCTGTAATTTATCTAGATCTTTTCTGACAATCACTACTTCAACTTCCAATTTTTTACCTTTTGTTTCGACTTCCTTCAATTGTTGTTTGAGGATGTATTCAATATTCTTATCTTCTTTTAACTTAACCTTCAATAGAGCAATTTTTTCAGACGGTTCATTGCATTTTTTCTCATACATGAGCAGTAGTTGTTTTTCTTTTCTTTTCTTTTCTCTGAGTCTATCAATCTCTTCCACGACACTGACAAGTTCTCTTTCAAGATCTACTACTGCTTCACAATCATCAAACTCACTTCCTGTATCTTCAGTGTTTATATATTCTAAAGCTATTAGCATGATATCATTTATTTTATCTTCAATAGAAGAGTCACTGCTTTCATCATCTAAGGGATCATCATCATTGTTTACACAAAGGATTTTCTTCTTAAAATTATTCTCTTTATAGACCTTCTTGTGTTTGTGCTTCTCTTCATCGTCATATGTCCGATCCTTTATTTTGTGAGGACACTTAGATGCAAAATGATGTATCTTACCATAGTTGAAACATTTGAAGGGCAGTTTACCTTTTTATTTGCCTGATCCTTTCTTCAGTATTCTCACAAAGTTTGCTTCAATCTCATCTATATCAAAGTCTTTTTTTTTTTTGTCTACTTTAAAAGATGCCCCTCTACTAGTGGATTTACCTTTGGTGATTCTCATTTCATAAGCAGTTAGGGTTCCAAGATGTTGATCTAGTGTCAACATTTTTAGATCAGCTATTTCCTCTATAACAAAGACCTTTGAGTTAAATCTATCAAGAAAAGATCTTAATATTTTCCGGAATAGAAAAGATTCATCTATCGTTTCACCTAGGCATTTCATAGTGTTGAAAAGTTATTATATACGTAAGAAGTACTTACTGATAGTTTCGTCTTCATCCATCTTTAACTGCTCAAATTTTAGTCTGTGAGTTTGAAGTTATGTGTCTTTCACCTTTTCATTACCTTCATAACTACTTATCAACTTGTCCCACATAACTTTTGCTAAATCACAATGCATGACTTTGACCTTCAACAAGTCCAATGAGGATGACATTCATTGATTTTTCATTAAAGCTAAACTTGAACTTATAATATTTTGAGGCCAAGACTACATGCTTCACATATCCCGTTTCAATGACATCCCAAACATCAGCACCCAAAGACATTAAATGTGTTCTCATTCTTATTTTTCAGAAGGCAAAGTTTGTTCCATCAAACATAGGGGGTCTATTAGTTGAAATTTCATCATGACTAGTCATGTTCAAGCTTATGGATCTACCTTTGATCAAAGAACCTGACTTTGATACCAATTGTTGGAAATATAACTGAGAGGGGTGGGGGGTGAATCAATTATGTATATAAGCTTGGAACTTTTCTTTTTATTTTTTGATTCATTCTAGATTATTATTTAATGTATTGCTAATAACTTAACATCCATAGATATACAATATTTGATCAATCACACAGAATACACAGAGACATTGATTTTCATGAGGAAACCCATAAGGGTGAAAACCTCTTCTTCTTAGAATGTCAATCAAGCTCCAACTTTCATGTACATCACAGTGTTTGAGCTCCAACTCAAATATGAGGCTACAACCTCTGATAACAAGCTACAACTTGCAGAGAACACCAACTCTCAAATTTATCTAGCACCAACTAGATGGAAGCACCAAATCCCAGAATATCTTCTAGCACCAACTAGAATTTAGAGGACTACAATCCTCCCTTGCACCACCCTACCACCTTGAATGGATATTACAAAAAATTACTTACTTGCTCTATCTCTGATATGGTATGTTACAACTCCATGTCTCCTCTGCCTTCTTCAGCTTCTATACTCTGTTCTGCTTTTGCATCGTTCAACTTCTATGCTTTGCTCTTTTTCCTCCTACGCTCAACACCATTGCTGTTCAAGTTCTCTTCTTCCTTTTATACTCTGTACTGCCTCTGCATACTCTTTAATGTGCCATAGATCTCCCCTTCATATTATGCACTCTGTCTCATCCTACCCACATCCATCACGCTAAAAAAAAACACTCTCTATTCTTTGTTTTTCATGTCTTTCTCACACCAAGTTCTCTACTAGATCATCATAACAACTCTTTGTCTTCTTTGGTGGTTATTCCAAATCAGTTCATCATTAGTAGCCGTTATCCAAAGATTCCTTGGCTTCTTTGGTAGTCATAACTCTTTTTCTTCTCTGTCAGTTACATCTAATCATTTTGGCTTCTTTGGCTTCTAAGCCCATTCCTTCACGTGACCATCGATGATGACCATACACCTAACCAATAGGCGCTTTGTGACTCGCGACTTCAGGAATATTGGTATGAGACATATAGATTCTCTCAACTCCCGATATCTGAAGTGGAGCCTAGAGATGTGCTAGCTCCTCCCTTAACCTTTGCTTATGTGACCACAGGCCTAACTTTCGAGATTTCACATGCCCTTTCCCCAAAACATGGTTTCGATTGCATCCCACATTCATCTTTTTAAAGTTCGCACACCTGCTATCCCCGCAATGCGACGGGGCCATCGATCTCACGATATTGATGGTGCCCGGATCAGATCTAGCCTTCTTAAATCGACGATTGTGATTTAGTTCGTGATCCGGGCTCTAGGAGTTTCAAATATCAACCCCTTCTTTCCTCCGTACGCCAATCTTTCGGAGTGGAAGATCTATTGACACGTGTCCCTCTCAGATTAACGATTGAGATCTCCTTCGAGTCTCATGATTTCAGATATTTCAAATCTCAACTTCTCGTTTCTTCTTCCTGGACATCTTTCGAAATGAAAGATTTGCTGACATCTTTCCTCTTTAATTGAACAACTATCCTTTGCTTCGGGACTTCGGCCTTTTCGACTCTTCGACATTTCTCTTTTCCATGAATTCTTTCACCCAGAGTCAATGATCTGTTGACACGTATCCTCCTGCACGATGAACGATCATGAGTGACTTCGACACTTCAGGCTTCGTGAGTTTCAACTCCTATGCACTTGTTTCTCCCAGAGCACTTTCACCCGAATGCATAATATTTTGACACATACCCCTCCTGGCAATCAGAGATCAGGGTCTTCTTCGGGTCTTCGATGTTCAGGAATTTTAGAATAATCACTGCTTCATTCTCCTTCAGAGTGGTCACCTGCTGAATAAGTCATAGGCGGTGGAGACTGCTTGTTGTCGGTTAACACTTCCAGTGAACTAGATCAACGGTTGAGAATGTACCCTAAGTGATCTTCAGATCGGATGAATGAGAGCGAATTTGGACCTTTGTCCTTCGGGAATTTTGAATTTTTTTGGTGATGAAACTTCTGAAGTAAATCTCATGGAGTGACATAGCTTGCTTACGTCACTTCTTTACATGGCACGAGCCAATTTCCTCTTGACACTTGTCATCATCTGATTATGCCATGTGTACTTTGTAATGTTCCTGTCAATCCACTTGCTGGTAATGATGTATCTACATCCTTATCTGATTTTCCCCTTAGGCTGGCAAGAAAACCAATGACTCAACTATTCTTGGAAACACTGCTAATGTGTGTAGGATCAAAGGTTTACAACATATAAATGATCATACAAATAATAAACGCAACAAAGGACTGCAAATTTGTATTATAATATCTCTGTGGATTACAAAATGGCCGAATGCAGCTGAATAAACTGACAATACTCGACTAGATCAATAGAAAAAGGATCTTAGCCAGAATACAAATAAGCAACTGCGACTGAATAAACTAACAACACTCGGCTAGATCAAAAGACAAAAGGATATTAGCCAGAATACAAATAAGTAACTAAAATATAATACCCGGAATATGGGAGCTTTATGGAATCAATGAAGAATGATGGAAGACCTGGATGATCTTCCCGGTGACTAGGGTGTGTCTTTCAACACCGAAATCATCCAACTGGTGTCTTCCTCGTGGAATACACTGAACTATCTCTCCTGAGATGCACCTCTTCTCCTCAATGACAAGTCATAATCTGCATAATGATGAATTGGGTCACTGACCCTTCCTTTATAGCTTTCCAAAACCCTAAATCATGATGAAACCCTAATTCAATGTTGACTTCCAAAACCCTAAATCACTACTGAAGCCCTAATTCACTGTTGACTTCTATTTTTAGCTCATAATGACTTAAAATCACTTTTAACCCTTTTTAGCTCAATGTCACCTTCCGAATATAACACCCATGACTAGAGTGACCTCTAGTAACCATGTTTACCCCTCTTTGGCCCTGGCTATAGTCTAACGGGGCGGTTTAGACCATTAAGCCTCCTCTCTGGAGCTCCTATTTGGAAAGGGACATTACAGTCGTCCCTTCTTGAAATTTCTTATCCTCAAGCAATACCAGTCCAGGGTGCTGCAACACCTGCTTGTTCTCCCAAGTAGCGTCCTCTACTAGAATCCCTCTCCATCTGATCAAACACTCTCTGATGACCCTGCTCCTCAGTTTCCACTCCCGGAGCTCAAAAACCTCCTTCAAAACTAACTCCAACTGTCTCTCCTCATCCAACGGGGGAAGATCCTCTGATGTGCTAATGAATTTTCCCACTGCCTTTTTGAGGCAAGACATGTGGAAAACATTGTGAATATTGCTCCCCTCTGGAAGATCTAGCTCATAAGAAACCTCGCCTACTCGGCACATGATCCTGTAAGGACCATAAAATCTGGGTTTGAGATTCTTGGCCCCACTCTTCTTCAGAGATGACTGTCTGTAGGGTTGGAGTCTCAAGAAAAACAAATCTCCAAACTCAAAGCTGCGCTCTATCATGTGCCTGTCCGCACTTATCTTCTGTTGATTTTGCGCCATCTCTAGGTTCTCTTTCAACAACTTGAGGATCTACTGACTCTATATGATCCAATCCTTGGCCTTGGGAGCTCTTCTCTCCCCGAAGACCAATTCTACCAAAGTGGGAGCATCATATTCGTACAATGCTCGGAAGGGTGCCATACCAATGGACATGTGGATGGTGGTGTTGTAGCAATGTTCTCCTAAATGTAACCACTTTACCCACATTCTCTGTTGTCTTCCTACATAGATCCTCAAATACCCTTCAACCCACTTGTTGACAATATCAGTCTGCCCATCTTTCTAAGGGTGATAGATGGTGCTAGGTGTCAACTCTGTCCCCACCAACCGAAACAACTCTCTCCAAAATGTCCCTATGAACCGACTGTCCCTGTCACTGACGATGTTCTTCGGCAACCCATGAAGTCTGAATACCTCCCTGAAGAAAAGCTTGGCTACCTGAATACGTTGTACTCTTTTGGTATGGTATAGAAGTGAGAAAACTTGGTCAATATGTCAACCACTACATAGATACAATCCTTACCCTAGACCTTGGGTAGACCAGTGAAGAAGTCCATAGATATACTCTCCCATTTCTGCTCTAGAATGGGGAGTGGATGAAGTAGCCCTGCTGGAAGAGCATGCTCTGACTTGTTTTGCTGGCAAGTCACACACTCACTAACATGTCTCATAACGTTCTATTTGAGGCCCTTCCATGAGAACCTCTCTCTGATATGTCTGTAGGTTTTGAAAAACCCCTGATGGCCTGCTAGAGGTGAATCATGAACTGTAGTGAGGATGTTCTTCTTAAGCCCTAAATCTGGCACCAAGTAGACTCTATCCTTGTAAAATATGACATCGTCAATGACCCTATACCAGTAATCCTGTATCTTCCCATCCATCACCTCACAAGCGAACTTGTTCTTGGAATATTCCACTAACAAGTGGGATTTCCAATCTGTTGAAATCTCCATCAAAGAACATGCCGCAGGTCTCCTCGATAGTGCATCAGCGACAATGTTCTTCTTCCCCTTGACATACTCTATGTCAAAGTCGAATTCCTGTACCTTCATCACCCATTTCGGTTGGCGCTCATTGAGGTCCTTCTGCTCAAGGAAATACTTCAAACTGTTGTGATTGGTCTTGACCACGAATTTGCTGCCCACCAAATATTGTTTGAACTTGGTCAAGGCATGCATGATTGCCAACATTTCCTTGTCATAAATGGAGTACAACCTCTCAGGTTGACTAAGATTTCGGCTCTCGAATACAATGGGGTGTACTCCCTACATCAAAACTACCCCGATCCCTTCGCCGGATGCGTCACACTCTAGTACAAATGGCAAGGTGAAGTCTGGTAGTGCCAACACTGGAAAAGTGCTGATGACTTCCTTCATGTGATCAAAGGATTCCTATGATTTATTGGTCCATATGAAGGCCCCATGCTTGGTAAGATCTGTCAGCGGTGCTCCAAGCTGAGAAAAACCCCGGATGAACCGCCTGTAATAGCTGTATAACCCGAAGAAGCTCCTTAATTCTATCACATTCTTGGGCGTCAACCAATCCAGAATGACCCTGATCTTCTCTTGGTGCACCTGTATCCCCTGTGCACTGATGATGTGGCCTAATTAAAGCAACTCTGTCATACCAAACTCGCACTTGGACTCTTTGGAATAAAATGACTGTGCCTCCATGATGCTTAATACCTCATCCAGGTGCCTCATATGCTCTTGCCATGACCGACTATGGATCAAGATGTCGTCGAAGAAAACCAAGACTGATTTCCTTAACTGATCCCTGAATATATGGTTCATGCAAGACTAGAATGTAGCGGGTGCATTGGTTAGCCCAAATGGCATAACCAGGAACTCGAAGTGTCCAAAATGACATCGAAATGCCATCTTCTCTATGTCCTGCTCTTGGATGCTGATCTAATGATATTCAGAGCATAGATCAATTTTTGAGAAGAAAACCACCCCATGCAGTTCATCCATTAACTCTTCAATGCATGGGATAGGGTACCGGTTCTTGATGGTTTTCTTGTTCAAGGCTCAGTAATCAATGCACATCCTCATGGTGCCATCCTTCAGAACTAAGACAACTGAAGAATCAAATGGGCTTCTGCTCGGTCTGATGTGTCCCATCATCAACAATTCCTTGATTGCCTTATCTATCTCATCGTTGAACCTCCCAGGATGACGTTAGGTGGGGGAGGGGTGATCATACGTTTTCCCCCCTCCTTGAACTCAATGGTGTGCTCAAACTCCCTATCAGGTGGTCTCCCTAGTGGAATTGCCTCAAAGACCTGTTGATGTCATCCCAATAAATTCTTGATCTCTGTATGGTATTGTTGTTGACCTTCTGAATCCTTCTGAGTAGTGATCAATCATTCTACGACATATGCAACCTCCCCATGTCTAAATATCCTCTCCATCCTTTTGGCTGAAACTGTCCTGGGTGCTCCTGTCGACATATCTCTTAGAAAAACCTTCTTCCCATCCCGATCTCTGAATCCCGTTTCCAAGGTTTGGTAGTTGGTAGTGATTTTTCCCAAGGTAATCATCCACTAAACTCCTAACACCACATCTGTGTCTAATAGGTCAACCATATAAAATGTGTCTCTCACTGTGTAGTTTCCT
Source organism: Picea engelmannii (assembly GCA_009831015.1). Classification (NCBI taxonomy): domain Eukaryota; kingdom Viridiplantae; phylum Streptophyta; class Pinopsida; order Pinales; family Pinaceae; genus Picea; species Picea engelmannii. Next base: position 104,807 of record ML812828.1, read on the forward strand.
AACTTCATCTCTAAGTTTGGAAATCTGTCTAGACACTCCACTGTGTGATCATCTTCTACAGCAACAGAAAACCCCTTGAACATCTCTGTCTGAAGTACTTGCCTCGATACTAGTGAAGCATCGATGAAGTTGTGGGTGGACCCACCATCTATCAGGGAGATTGCCTGTTGCCCCTGAATAATCCCTCTGATATGGAGGGTATCATACCTGGGAACATCAGAAAGGGTCTCTATGACTCCTCCCTTTGCTGGTTTCCTCCTATTATCCTACTCTGGAAGTTGTGGGACTACTGGAGGATGGGCTCTTGCCGGTGTCGGTGGTTTCTGGGGAGGATGCTCCTCTGCTAGTGTTGACTCCTCCTCTGAACTAGTGGATCCATTGTCCTACTCCTCCTCACTGTCCACGCTGTCTGCTGCCACCTCAATATAATGAATCTCTCCCTTGCCCATGCACCTGTGACCTGGGACCCAAGGACCTCTGCAACTAAAGCAAAACTTCTTCCTCATAAGCTCTTGCCTAGTCCCATCATCCATCTTCTCCTTGCCCTTCTATTCTCTCTGGAATGGCTTCCTGTCTCGATCCCTCTGGGGCACAAATGGTTTGGAGAAAGTTTTAGTCTTTGGCACTGAGTCTGCCAG
>ML812829.1:0-13618 GCA_009831015.1 Picea engelmannii
TTTTGGGAAAAAGAGCCCCACACTCATTCACCCCCCCCTCTAAGTGTGGTAGGTGTGTCCAACAATATTTTCATTTGGTGGAAAGTAAAAATCTCAAAATTTTAGAATTGTTATGTGTTCCAACATTCCCTTCGTTTAAATTGGAATGTTTGACGAGTTTAAAATTCATTGCGTGATGCTTTAGACTCAACCATTTAAACTCTGTGTTCTCTTCTAAGTAATTTAGAATTCATATTTAATGGTGCTCTAGTTTTATTTATGTCCTCCTTTCTTCCGCCATACATGACGACATTTAAACTTAAATACCATTTCCTACTTAGTCTTTATCCTCTCAAAGTTTCTTTTACCAGTTATTGATTTCTCTCGTTTTTAGGAGATTGAATCCATAGCCCAAAGTTCTGTATTTACTTGCCAGCGAAACCAGAAACATTTCTCAAACATATAAATCTAGCTGACAATCCAAAGTCATCATCTATCAGAGACTAGGTCTAAGAGAGAGCCCTCTCTAGATTGGAAAGGCTAGTTTCTAGTATTAAAGTTGGTTTGTAGGTTACCTTGGTAGTTCGTTGCTCTTCAAACCAACAATTTACCAAGTGCTAACATCCTGGCATTGTTGCCAGGGACGAAATTGAAATATTTCCTTGGGAAAATGACTAAAACTGTAGATTTGATCCATGAGGGTAACAGTGGGTCAAACACCTATATTGGATGAAACTTATTTTACCCTGGCAACTTCAATGAATACGATCGGTATCATAGAGTAGTCAGGATCAGAAATCATGGCTCCTAAGAAAGTTTACACTAGAGCAAACCCTGATCTAGAGCCTATAGCATCTATGTTTGATCCTAAAAAACGTATGCACAAAGGAAAGGAAAGGATCATGAACCCTTTATATTACCTAGATAGGAACCTATCTTTACCTAAAGACGGAGTAAAAAACATTGACGACCTTGACTTCGATTTACTATTTGAACAAACTCTGTTCAAATCCAGGTCAGAATCCTATTTGAATGAAATCATTTTCGATGAGAAAAAGTTACAAACTTGTTGGCGGGCGAAAAAGACCATCTGTCAACTGGAAGAACGAGTCTGGTCTGGGGTTGTCTAAATAACCCAATCCATTTGGTGTAACTCGTTCCGACGGGTTTAATGGCTCCGTTAGCCAATCTAAAAGTCCTAAAAGAAATGAAATAGCTAACTAATTACTAAACACTATATATATGTACAAATGTATAATGTAATTGTTGTAGATATATTTAAGCAAAAGATATACAAATCTTACTTATGTACATGATTTACAAACTACAAGTTTTAATTGAAACTTATGAAAATCAATGTGAAAAATGATTGCTTCTAGGAAGCAGATAAAGAAAGCACATAAAAAATATTTTTGTTTTTCCTTTATAAATCTAAACTAATATAAAAAAAGTACAATGAAACATAAACATGTGGATAGTCAAAAGTTGAACCATACATTCGAGTTTCAGTGATAAGTAAATGACAAAAAAATATAAATGAGCTAACCTGTTAGTGAGTTAGTGATGTGTATCCAAACATCTGCATGAGTAGAGAACGTCCAACTACCACATCCAAGAGGGAAACCTGCAATGAACCTTATGACTGTTCTAAATAAATATGGAACATTTTAGGTTTTAATGACTGAAGCGGAGACACAAACATAAACCTGTGATCTCATAATTATACATGATTACTATAAGATAAATATGAAAGTAATCTGTACATTTCATTTTTCAATTGAAATTGAAAGATAAACCCTATCATTCTAACTGAAAAATATGATCACAGCATTTATATTTTGAGAAGCAAATTATAGATGGTATTTATAATATAACAATCCCGCATATCAAAAATCATTTAATATAAATATGTCAGGTCTATATATGTAGCAACATTAACAAAACATAAATGACAACATTATAAACAATAGGCTAAAGCCAAAATGCATGAATGTTGTTTCATTAAGTTCTGGAATCAATTGTCCATATTTTTCTCTCAGCCAAGGTGCCCTCTATTACAAAATATGGAGTATTTAAAGAGTTCATGTAAGCTAAGTATCCTATCTTCAAAGATAGGATCAGATCTCAAAAGGATCTAAAAGGTACAAAGATAAGAGGGTCTAAAAATCCACTCAATATCAAACTGTATCTTCAAAATTATACAAGTTTTGTTTTGATTTACAAAATAAGCCAAAAGAAGTGACTAATTAACTAAGTCCAACAATGCTCCATCTTATGAGATCATCACAAGATACATCCTATCCTAAAAGAAAACGAAATAAGAAAATTAGATGTTTATTTAACTAACATTTTCCAAATTTTATATGAGAATTGACTTGGCTACAAAATCTCTCGATTCTGTAGCCAGTCTTATTATTAACAATAGAAATCTAAATCACTCTATATTAATTAGAAAAATAACAATAAAAGCACAAATAAGATAAAAACCAATCTTACCTTTCAACTGATAACCAAATTTGAATCACAAAATCTCAGAGTTGATCACAGCCTTGACACTATCAATGTTTTTTATTATGATATTGCCAGTCCTTTTCAAACGTTTTCCTTGCCTTTGTGCATTGATCTTGATCTCACGGTTTTCAATTGTTAATGAGTAGTTTTGAGTCGTAAGAGACTTGATCTTTTCTTGAAGGACAGGGATGTCTGTGTAATACAAACCTATCCAATGTAAACACACTTCACAATTTATAGCAGGGGCAAAGGGTTGTGGAAGCGCATGACTGTGTGTTAAAACATTACCACTATCCACTGTCGGCCTTTGACCGAGTTTAATTCCTAGAAAATCCTTGTTGTGCTTCAGGCACAGTGGTAGGTTATTCACATAATCGAAAGTTTTACTGAGATCCGGTTTCGAGTAATTCGAGTCTTCATCTTCCAGGAATTTTTCAATCTCAGAACCAGAGCTCTCATGGACCTCTATTGATTCTATCGAGCTCACATGAGCTTTTGATCTATTTCGTAGGATCCTTGAACTTAGTCTCCCAACCCTCTTGCTATTAAACCCTTGCATGTCTTGATTTTTCTTTGACTGTTTGGAATGGTTTCCACTGGTGGATTTTATGTTAAGGTTAGGGTCGACAACTTGTTCACACTCAGGAATTTTAACAATCTTGGAACTGACATCCTGCTGCTCACAAATAGACTGATCAGGTGTAGCCCTTTTACAAGGGTTTTCACACAAGAAAATTGGCCTGTCACTCAAGGGAAAATGAGGCTTCTCTAGCATAGGTTTATCAACCACAGGAGTCTCTACAGGGTTTACTGTAACAAAGCCATTGCGAGTTACGAAAGCATCCCAATTGTCACCAAGTAGTTTCAGATGATGGACTAACAGTAACTTAATCAACCCATGGTGAAATAAGATGGAATCCAAGTTCTGTCTTTTATATCTCTTTGACATTTTATACAAGCTTCTTAATAATTAAAATGGCATGTTTAATTGGAAACTGATAAAATGCATGAGTAACCTTATGTGGTAAAGGAAGATGAGGCCGTAGCGGCCTTCATAGGTAACAAATTTCCTTAACACTACCAATAAACCATGACATCTATCCTTCAATAGAGAGAGTGGCATACCTTTGTCACAACATTGAATTTTTTGGGAGGTGACGAACAAACTCCATGGTACCTCATCCATCTTTGAATTTTTAAACCATTTTTGGTCGGTGAGGGGGAGGCCTGTTGCCTCACTCAGAAATTCCTCAGTGATTTCCAATTGAATATCGCCCACTTTGGCTCTGCATCCATCAAATGTAAGGGTGAAATCTTGGGCCACTTGTAAGTTATAACCCTGGAATTTCTTGAGAAACACAACCCAACCCTGACTTTTAAGGTCTTCACTTGCATCATCACACAGTAGCAAGGTTTGGGAGCCATTTGACTAAACTCGGACGACGGGGGCCATAAGGGTTCTAACAGATGGAAACAGAGGGAGACCAGAGTTCACTGTGGTTTTAGATGATAGAGGTAGGAGGGATAAGTCTGAAAAAATCCCATGAAAAGAAAATAAGCAGAGAGCCCATGCTATCAAAACAAACATAGCGAGGTCTCGGCTATGGGGTTTAAACACTCCTTGTCATGAATGATTTGTGTACATCCCATTTCTCAAACTCTTAACTCGAAATGAGTGGCCTGTCAACTCTTTTTTTTCTAGCCAATGCGACGTACAAGACATTATCCCAATGTGTTTAAATCCCATGATACGAAATGAGTACACTCGAATTGCAAAGGCTAGGATATGGATACGTTTTCATAAACCAAATGTTAAACAAAATTTGGTATACTTTTTTAAAAGAGATAAGCATACAATCAAATAGAAACTCATCATAGGTGTTTCATTGGTATATGATAAGCTCATTTTAAATGAAAAAGATATAATCCCATTGACTCCTTGAGACCAAGCCTTAGATAAACATCAAAATGAAAAATCATTTTCAATTTTCTTGATTCATGCTTACAGTCATGAATCAAGCATGAAAATGTGAAATAAAAATGAAATGAAGAATCAGAACATCCTTTTTACAACAGACTAGTCACCTTCAAATAGAAATATTTACAATATGAGGTGTAGGCAGCTACAGGAATTGTCATTTGTCATTTTAAGAACACAAAATATGTAGGGTTTCCAACAAAACTCTGATACCAACCAACCCCCCGCAAACTTTCATAATCCCCACTCAGACCATCCAATAAGTTCAAATCCCTCCTAGAGTCATGGCCTCCAGGTTCGCCCCTCTCGCCATTCCGACCCAATTACATGATTAGCCTCAGAATTATAATCAGATAATTAAATTATATGCTACTGAAGGAAATGCTTCAACCCAAAAACACTTAGATTGGTTTAATGATTTTGTTGACCTGGAAGAGGTAGATCATGAGGATGCAAAAATGAGATTGTTTGCGTAGAGTCTCTCAGAGGAGGTCAGAAAATGGTTCAAGGCCCTTCAAGCATCGAGCATCCTTGAGTTTGCAACTTTTGAAACATTGTTTCTTTCGAGATGGGGTGATAAAAGGAATCCTCTTCAATTACTAACTGAGTACAATAATATAAAAAGATCACCAGATGAAACAGTGGAAGATTTCTCGACCAAATTCATGAAATTTTACAATTCAATTCCCACGGAAGTCAAACCTCCCCCCGGAGTTGACCAAATCTGATATGTTGATTCTTTTGACATTGACTTTGTCTTGTTGTTAAGAGAAAGAAGATATAATACATTAGATTTTATGATGAGAAACGCGATTGAAGTTGAAGTAAATATGATGGCTTCGGGGAAGATCAAACATAATTTTGACAGAAATGGGAAGAAGCCCTAATGGGAAGCGTATCCAAATTCATCGCAATCATCAGATGAAAAATTCAACTTGATGATGAAGACTATGGAAAGACTCATGGAAAGGATCTTCATGGAGAACAAGCGTGCCACTAGGGAGAAAAACGATTTTCAGCCTAGAAATCAAAATTTTAGAAGAGCCTCAGTTCCACAGATCGGGAAAAGAGACCAGAGAGATCAAGGTGATCACCATATAAGACCTCCTTTCCAAAAAAACTATGTGAACGAAGATTTTGATCAAATAATACAAGACCAGATGCATTGTTGTGATGATACAGAAACATACGTGTTATTAACAAAAGGATAGAACGATCAATTTATGGATGTGAGTGACAAGTTTATGCTAGAGAATTATGATATGTTGTCATCAGAATCATAAGAGTTTAGGAAAGGATACCACGATGCTATTATGCAATTTCAGAAGCAGTATAACCTCACAAGGAAAAAGTCGCCTACAGAGCTTCTGAAGGTGAATCCCACAAGGAAACTCCAGATGAACTCTCCTTCTTCAAGCCAACCGAAGAAAGATCATTCAGTAAGGGATGTAATGAAGAAAGGAAAATCAAAGGAAGAATCCCTAAAGAAAGCACCTGAGGCAAGAAAGGAAACAATCGTCAAAGAGGTAGAAAAAGATCCTTCTCCTTTTAATTTTGAAAGCAAAATGGATAAATCAAAATCTCTATTCTGTTTAATGAGTTGATCAAGAAGAGAGAGTATAGAAATCAAATCATTAAAATGTTAACGATGGAAGAATCTCCTGACACCTTGAACATACAAGATGACCACCCTGCCATATTGTTTGGCTCGTGCATAGAAGAAAGTGGCAATGTTGGTGATGTTCCTCCTTTCTATGTTAGCCTTAAAATTCATGACACGACCTTACATAGTTCCATGTTAAATTCGTGTGCATCGCATAATCTCATGCCCAAGGTTTTCATGGATGAGTTATTCCTAGACATTACAAGACCTTATAAATACCTTTTCTCTTTTGACTCAAGGAAGGTGAAATGCTTGGGTTTGATCAAAGATTTGGTCGTATCATTGTCTTAAATTCCATCAAAAAATATGGTCATGGGCGTGGTGGTTGCCGACATCCCCCCAAAATTAGGCATGTTGTTATCTAGATATTGTGATGCAAAATTAAAGGGAACCTTGCAGATGGAAATATCGTATGCTACTATCCCTGTTTTTGGCCAAGAAAGGAGATTGTACAAAGAAGTGCTACTCAAGTACATGGTGAGTAGAAAAATCCAACCAAATAATCATCATATTTACTTTGTTGATATCGAATTTGGATCTTATATTTTTATAATAACTTGAATTTTGAAGAGGGGAAGCCAACAACTGTCATGACTATCGAAGACAAAACCGACCATCGAACAAGGGAAATTACAGATCAGAGAAACAACATAGAAAATGAAATGTGGAATATGAGCTTTGATGGAGTTGTCACAGGGAAGGAGCTGGAGCTGGTGTGTGGATTAACCCTCCCAAAGTGGGTACACAAATCTATTCTTACAAGCTCACTTTCAATTTTACCAATAATATGGCCGAATATGAGGCACTAATTTTGGGTTTAAAGACTCTAAAGGAATTGGGTGCTAGAAGGATAGTTGTACATCGGGATTTTGAGCTCATCATTAACCAGGTAAAGGGTATATATCAGTCCAAGCATCCTAGATTGAGAGCATATATAAATTTAGAGCTTGATCTCCTTGAAGAGTTTTCATAGTACAATTTTCCAGTGATTCCTAACGGGAAAAATCAAATTGCAGATGCTCTGGCTACTTTATCTTCAGTGTTCAAAATTCCAAATTTTTCAAATAAGAAGTATGAAATTGAATTCAAACATAGGCCCGCAGTACTCGATAACACTAAATATTGACAAGTGTTTGAAGATGATAAACATTTAGAGAGATTCCTCCAAATGAGTGATGAATTTGCTAATGTGAATATTGATGATGAGTGTTGTTGTGAAGAAAATGAAGATGCAGTTGTGTTAAAAAACAATGACCTTTTTCAGAATCAGATAGGTGGAAGGGATATAGTGCAGCTGAAAAACAACATTATCCCCAAAGGCTTGGTCCCATTAGAAAATATTTTTGATGAAAATGATGTATCCAGAAATCCTAAAATCACTGTGAAGGATGAGGATATAGAGGATTGAAACATTGGTACTCAAGAAAATCTTAAGATCATCAGACTGTCAAAAATGCTCAGTCCATAAATCAAACAATGGTATATCAGTCTTATGAAAGAAAATGTCTTTGCATGGATTTATGAAGATTTGAAGGTCTATGACACTAGAGTAATTCAACATGGATCAAAAACCTTTCAAGCAAAAGTTGAGACGAATCAACCCTTTGTTGTTGCCATTGATTGAAAAGGAGGTAAGGAAATTGTTTGATGCCAATATTATTGTGTCCTTAACATTTTCGAAGTGGGAAGCTAACCTTGTGTCTATCAAGAAGAAAAGTGGTGAAATAAGATTGTGTGTGGACTTTCAGAATCTAAATAGGGTATCTCTCAAAGAAAACTATCCACTTCCTAAGATGGATTACATCCTGCAGAATGTGGTTGGATCTTTGAAAATGTTGATTCTAGAGGGTTTTTCTAGATACAACCAAATCATGGTGTACCCAGATGAGTGGGAGAAGAAAACTTTTACAACACCTTGGGGTACTTTCATGTATGAAAAAATTCCTTTTGGGCTCATGAATGTTGGAGCGACTTTCCAAAGGGCCATGTACATAGCCTTTTCCAATGAGAAGGATAAGTTTATCGTGATTTCATTGGATGACATCACTATGTTTTCGGATTCCAATGATCAACATCTCAAACATCTAAGGAAGGTTTTCCAGAAATGTAGAAATTTTGGCATCTTGTTAAATTCAAAAAAATAAAAATTTGGGATGCAAGAAGGAAAATTGCTTGGACACATCATTTCAAAGGAATGCATAAAAATAGACCCCACCATAGTGGAAGTAATTATGAAGATCAAAACTCCTGGGAGAAAGAAAGAGGTGTAGTCTTTCCTAGGAAAGGTTAATTTTTTGAGAAGGTTCATTTCCAACTTGTCTACTCAAGAAAGGTAATGAAATAAAATGGATTCATGAGGCTAGGAAGTTGTTCGAAGATATTAACGTGGAACCGACCAAATCTCCAGTGTTAGCCAGCCCAAATTTTGCAAAGGAATTTATCTTATTTTCCTCTACCTCATAACACACCATCGTTGTCGTATTGTTACAAAAGGATGAGAAGAACTTTGAAAATACCATAGCTTATTTCAACAGGACATTGAGAGACTCCCCACTAATGTATGACATCATGGAAAAAAATCATATGCCTTGGTGAAGGCCCTAAAGGAGATCAGAACTTAAATATTGCATTCCTGTGTCATTGCTTATGTGCCTAGCAATTCTGTAAAGGATATCTTGACTCAGCCTAGTCCTGAAGGGAGAAGGGGAAAATGGATCGCATTAATGTTGGAGTATGACCTTGTTACACATCAAAATTACTCACTCTAATGATGACCTATTGTCTTCATTACCAGTGTCACATTTTGGCCGCAAGCTCGCAAGTGTCGCAAACATCACACAGTCATCTTGCCTATGTCATGTCTCTAACGACATCACAGGGACACTTAAGACACCTTCAAAGACTAGTTTAAGAAGGAGAAAACATTTGATTAAGAGTACAAATCTTTCACCATAGAGAAAACCACTTAAAAATGATTTTTGGAAGGCAACGCTCCCCTACCCATTGTCAGGGAGTGCTAGCACTCCCTACCCTCCTTTGGGAGAGAATTGCAATGCTCTATGCACCCTTTTGGGGGAGCGCTGGCCTTTTTGAGCAAATATTGGGTTGTTGAGGAAAATCGGGAAAAATCCCCTTCATCTCTAAAGTTGGTTGGATTCAAATCTGAGGTCAAGGCTCGATCTTAGGGAGGATCCATAACTGAAGGAGAAATATCCTCAATCTATCCCAAGGATCTCTAATATGGTTAGGCCTCTCCAATCCTATATAAGGAGGCCTCCTCATGGTGAAAGGGGGATACATTGAAGGCATCAAACTTATGATCTCATAAGGAAGATATCAGTGAAGCATAGTCATTATATTGTGGATCATTTGAGAAAGGCGTTGGACAAGGAGAGCTTGGTGAGGCCGCTGCATCTGCATCTATAGTTGTAAGCACTTTACTTTGTTTTCATTAATATATATGTGCTTGGCCTATTTCCTTCAATATTATGTTTATCTACATGAACTTGTCTTTAATAGATAGATTTGGTTTCAATCTAATCATAGTAGAATACGAAGCATGTTTTGTCTTTGATTGGATTGTAGGACTTGTTGAAGAGCTTGGAGATCAGAGCTCAACTCGGACTGGATGAAGACAAACATCACAAAAAGGTACATCTTCTTCCTCTTCTCTATACATTAGTTTAGCTAGGTTTAAAGGGATGCCAGAGACCAATGTTAGCATCTTTCTTTCTTGGTCTTAGGAGTCTAGAGCCCAAGAGGGGATTCACCTGTCCACAGGGGGATTTACCTATAAAAAACCTCAAAGTCAAGCCTAAAAAGTTGATTAAGGGTCAAGGGCTCAAAAAATTAATGGAGCACTCAAATTGTGATGTTTTGGGAATCAATTTTACTGTTGATCTGTCGAAAAATCCACAAGAAGAAGCGATCCTGCAGGTATCTCAGAAGTTCATTGATTCTCCTTGGTACGCTGACATTATTTACATGTTAAGAAATCTGCAAGCTCCTCCATGATTGAGTAAAACCAAAGACGGATTTTTGAAGTTGAAAGAAGCTAAGTTTTGCATTCTGGACAATACTTTGTATTAGAAGGATCTAGGTGGGATCTTACTAAATTGTTTGTTGGAGGAAGATATGAAAAGGGATATTAAGGAATTTCAAAAAGGAGACCATGGGGGGCATAATTATTGGAATACCACTATGCACAAAATCTTGAGGGAGAGGTTCTATTGGCCTAGTATTTTTTCAGATGTATACAAGGAAGTTTCCAGCTGCCATGAATGCCAGATCTTCGATGGGAAAAGAAAGATGCAATCCCTGACTTTAAAACCTATCTCTGTTAAAGCATTGTTTATGCAATGGAGACTAGATTTTATAGGAGAAATTCATCCGCCATATTCATCTTATCGTATGTGGATACTCATGGCCATAGACTACTTCACCAAAGGTATCGAAGCAATCCCCACAAGGAAAGATACTGACACAGTTATCATTTAGTTTTTATAGAGTAATATCTTGTCTAGATTTGGTTGTACAGTCAAGATCATCACTGACAATGCAACGATATTCAAGTCTAAGAATATGGATAAATTTTGCAGTAATTATAGCATAACTTTGGGCCATTCCACGGCTTATTACCCACAAGGTAATGGATTGGAAGAGTCATCTAACAAAATTTTGACCAAGATTATTAAGAAGATTTTGTAGGACAATAAGAAAGCTTGCCACAAAACGCTTATCTATGTGTTATGGCTCGACATAATCACCACTAAAAATTCCATCTCCACATTACCTTTTCGAATTGTGTATGGTACAGAGGTGGTTTTTCCCACCTCATTGGGATTGACAATGAGGAGATCGCTACAAGAGAAAGAAGTTGAACCAAATGATGCTGAAAGGAGAATAAACCAATTGGTCCATGCACAAGGAATGAGATAAAATGTCTTCAAAAAATAAAAGCTACACCAAGACAAAATGAAAATAATTTTCGACAAACACACCAAAGAGGAGGATTTCAAGATGAATGATTTGGTACTAAAGTGGGACGCGAGAAATGAAGATAAAGGGAGGCATGGGAAATTTTATCATCTTTGTATGGGTCCATTTAGGATTGTCGCGTATCACGGAAACAATTCCTATTTTTTGCAAGAGCTTAATGGAGATCTCACTAGTGGGGGGCCTATGAATGGTAGGTTTCTTAAACATTATCTTGTTTAACAAATTTTTTCAGTCTTTCATGTCATTGTAAATAACCATTTATATTTTCAGGGAAAGTGTTTTGAGTCAGTAGTCAATGAAGGCCCTAAGTTTATCCTAAGTCTGGTCATAAATGTGTCAAGGAGGTCTGGGATGAGTTTGTTTTGTCATTTTAGAGACTTGAAGTCAAATAAAACCCAATGGTCAGGCACCTGGTCTATTTTTATTTGCTACCTCACTAGGAGGATAGCATCCCCATTGAAGCCAGTTGTTAGCACCTTAATTTTTGCAGTTGGAGTTATTCCTAGATGAGTCATAATTTGTGTGTCAAAGCATGTGAGGTCAGGGACCGAATAACGAATGGGTCGAAATCAACAAGTAACGGGTCTGGCCCTTGGAGTCGGGAAAGGGAGTAATGATTAGTCATGTGCGACTTGTAAAGGTCTCTTTCCCTAAAGATCAAGTCTTGTCAGAAAAGGGGAATTTACATGCCAGAGATTGAGGAAAGTTGTTGGGATAAAGAGCACGTCAAAAGATATAATGGACATCATCACCTAATTATGAATTCAAAAAGGTGAAAAATCACAGCGCTCCTATCATGTATACTCTGCCTCTCTTATCATTTGTACTTTGCACACTTCAAAGTGTACTCGTCACATGATTTTGCTGGGAAAATATTCAACCTTCTTCCAAACTTCTCATTGCCATGGATTTATCGTCCTCTTCAATGATTCCATTCCTTACCCATTCAAGTATAAATATTGGTCACCCTGCATGCCTCTCCTTTACTTTCTAGATTTGTGCATTGTCTATGGTTTTTTTCTGCAAGCTTTGGATCCCTTCACTGAGTGAAAGATGATTGCCATTGTTTGTATTGTAAGTTTGTTGATTCCATTTTTTGCGTCGCCTTCATCGTTTTCAATCATTGTTTAAATTATGTAGGCATTCTCTACAAACTAGCGTGTTGGATGTTATTTCTTCTCACGGTCAACATTTCTTCTTTGGAATTTCCTCCTATTGCACTGAATTTCTCAATGCGCCTAAATTTTTTGTCTCGTGACAAGTCTCCCAGTACTTTTCTACCGCACTGAAATTTTTCGTCACGATTTCCTACAGTGACAAACCTCCCATTTTTGTTTTCCATCATGTCGAGTTTCCCCACTATGCTGTTATAACCCTAAATTGCACCACACATGCTTACCTGGCATCAGGACAACTCATATCCATTCTTTTCCAAAGCACTGTTGAACAACTCTTTGAAAATCCTCTTTTATAAATGCCCACGCGCCCTAATCCATTACTGCACATGTGTACACACTGGCTGACCCAAAACAGCCCACGTGGATCAACAAAAGCACGAAAAAAGGAAAGCTTCCGATGGAACAAAAAACTATGGGTGAGTTAACTGAAACTCCCATCCATGCATGGTTGAGGGTTCATCCAAATACCTATCTCCTTCTAGCCTATAAAAGAAGGGGTAGGGGTCCCATTTGGAGAAGGAAAAAATATAGCAAAGAAACTCTGCCCATTTACGTATTCCCATTGTCCCAACCCTTTATCCTTTCCTTATGCCAAAGGAGATTCAAAGCAAAGCAATTGGAGGACAGAAGAAGAGGAGCCCAGGATCAAGTTCAAGGAGCAGTGGCCGGTCTCAACTTTGTAAGTTGACTCATTCAAAGTAATAAAGAAAATGCTTTTCCCGTCCCAATTCATGAACTGTTTATAGCTTGATTAGTACATGTTTTGGATTTCTAACCCGTTAGTATATAAGTAGTATGCATGCATAGTTGTTGCTTGTCTTGGATGCAGGGCATCTTTGGAAGGAGTATTGAGAACAAGTAATCAAGCACAACGGAGGATCGACATCGAACACTGGGAACGAGGTAGGTTGGTCCTTCCATGAATTTACTAAGAAAAGGGGATTTAAATCTAGGGATGAAGGTAGAAAGTAATTTCTCTTCGGTCATATCTGCATGCAAAGTCTAAACTCTATTTGCTAGTCCGTAGGGAGATTTTCCCAATAACAGAATTGGCGACCATATTGGGGAGACTCTCTAGGGTTCCTGGAATTTTATTTAGTTTTTGGGTAGTTTGAAAGACTAGTTTTTCTTGCCTGTTTTTCTTCTAATTTCTGTAAGGTCTGAGCTAGCAGAGAGTCTAGTTTTCCATACCAAGCTTTCTCTGATTTGCTTGACTGTGTTTGTCAGGACCCACAGAGGTACGCGTGGCCTGTATAAGGTTTGCATGTGTGTGCTCGTGCCCTACTCTCTTACAGCTCGCGTGTGAACACT
>ML812829.1:33994-67744 GCA_009831015.1 Picea engelmannii
AGGATGCACTTTGATTAGTGTAGGAGGAATGGCCCAGGGTGGGGAATGGTCCAGGCTCAGCAATCAGGGACAGACATTCCTTAGGGTTTATACATTCTCTCCAGGGTGCACTTTGATTAGTGTAGGAAGAATGGCCCAGGGTCAGGAATGGTCCAAGTTCAGAAGATAGGACAATTATTCTTCCTTGCTTGAGAAGAATAGTCCAAATATCTCATTGTTCTACTCTGAGGGCAGATATTCTTTTAGATCTCACAGATGTGAGTGAAATATTGGCCCAGATGATTCAGTTTATATTATAACATTGTTTATGTGCAGGTTGCTATCAGATGTTTGTTAGGAAGACTATATGACAATAGATGTAGACTAATGTGGTGGATATCTTCCATTGTTCGTGACTATATGTTGATGATCAAGTACTTATGTGTTACTTGGTGTGGTAGTGTACCACTGGATTGTAGTTATGTACTACTATGGATAGACACAGTTGTGTTCTATTTTTGTTCTGATTTCCTTGAAGACTATCAACAGTTTATTGGAGATAATCATCAGCCAAATGAATGATGAATAGAGATTTTTCAAACGGGAAATGGTTCAGAGCATTTACACTTCTAGATTAGAAGAATGGCTCTTATATCACTCTGTGGAGTGAGAATCATGTATGATTACTCAAATAGAGTATGGTTCTGAGAGATGATGTGGCTAATGATGATTATGATGGTGGTCATGATTCAGTCATGAGATAGTCTATACAACTATGTTGATTCTACCAGGTGAATGGTATGTTTTTGTGCTCAAGACCATTACCTGTAATACCTCCCTATCTAGGAGGGAGTGTTGATATTATGGTAGTTGCGGGAGGTATTTACCTCCATATGTAAACCTGACGAGAATAGAAGACTCTGGGAAGCAAGAGAAACCCTAATGAGTTGGCTAATAACCCTAGAAGACTTGTCGGCTCAAGAAGATAATATGTATTAGGTTATTAGCCTTCAAGAGAAGAAGTCGACCAGAAGAATTAATATATACTGAACAGACAAGTACCTAGAAGGAGAAGTCGGCCCCAGTAAGTCTTCCAGAACCACTATAAATGCAAGGTGCCAGTCTGTCATTTGACACATCTCAACAGTTGCAGAGAGCCAGTTTTGTGCAATGCAGTTGCAGTCTTGTGCGCAGGTTTGGAGGAGACTTGTTGGTGCAGTTGTTGCAGCTAGAAGTTATGTTTTGGCTTGGACTATCTCTTGGCTAGGGTTTGGACTATCTTATCAGCTCTTATTGATGCGCTATCCTTAGGGAAAGGTGCCCTACCCTTTGTTTGTCTATCTAGCCTAGGGTTTGCTTCCAGAGTGATTCTCTGTCAAGGTTAAGGTGCTCGGAGGGTGGCTTCGGCCTATGGTTTGGTGACAAGGGTATTGTCAATGGTAAAACAAGCACACATCTTTCATATTCTAACACTCCTTTCTTCCACCATACATGATGACATTAAAACTGAAAGAACATTTCCTATTTATCTTTTATCCTCTCAAAGTTTATTTTACCAGTTATTGATTTATCTCATTTTCAGGAGATTGAATCCATAGCCCAAAGTTATGTATTTCCTTGCTAGTGAAACCAGAAACATTTCTCAAACATATAAATCTAGCCGACAATCCATAGTAATTATCTATAAGAGACTAGGTATCAGAGAGAGCCCTCTCTAGATTGGAAAGGCTAGTTTCCAGTCTTAAAGTTGGTATGTAGGTTACCTTGGTAGTTCGTTTCACTTTAGCCCAACAATTTACCAAGTGATAACATCCTAGCACCATTTTCAGGGATGAAATTGAAAACTTTCCCTGGGAAAACGACTAAAACTATAGATTTGATCCCTGAGGGTAATAGTGGGTCAGAAACCTATATTGAATGAAACTTATTTTACCTTGGTGACTTCATTGAATAAGATCAGTAGCATAGAGTAGTTAGAATCATAAATCCTAGCTCCTAAGAAATTTTACACTAGAGTGAACCCAATTCCAGAGCCTGCAGCATCCATGTCTGATCCTGAAAAAATTTTGTGCAAAGGAAAGGAAAGGATCGCAGACCTTTTATATTACTTAGAAAAGAACCTATATTTACATAAAGACGGAGTAAAAATCATTGACGACCTTGACTTTGATTTACTATTTGAACAAACTTTGTTCAAGGCCAAATTAGAATCCTATTTGAATGAAATCATTTTCGATGAGAAAACGTTCCAAACTATGATACCAACAAACCCCTCGCAAATTTCCATAATCCAAACTCAGACCATCCAACAAGTTCAAATCCCTCCTAGAGTCATGGATGCCAGGTTCACCCCTCTTTCCTTTCCGGACCAATTACATGACTTTCCTTAGAATTATAATCAGATAATTAAATTATATGATGTTGAAGGAAATTCTTCAGCCCAAAAACACTTAGATTGGTTTAATGATTTTGTTGACCTGGAAGAGGTAGATCATGAGGATGCAAAAATGATATTGTTTTCATAGAGTCTCTCAGTGAAGGTCAAAAAATGGTTCAAGGTCCTTCAAGCAGCGAGCATCCCTGATTTTGCAGCTTTTGAAACATTGTTTCTCGCCAGATGGGGTGATAAAAGGAATCCTCTTCAGTTACTAAATCAGTACAATAATATAAAAAGATCTCCAGATGAAACAATGAAAGGGTTCTCGACCAAATTCATTAAAGTTTACAATTCCATTCCCACAAAAGTCAAACCTCCCCCCGGAGCTGCCCAACTCTGATATGCTCATTCTTTTGACAATGACTTTGCCTTATTGTTAATATAAAGAAGATCTATTACATTAGATGATATGATGAGTGACGTGATTGAAGTTGAAGTAAATTTGATGGCTTCGGGGAAGATCAAACATAATTTTGATAGAAATGGGAAGAATCCCCAAGGGGAAGCACAACCCTCTACGTCTCAATCATCAGACGAAAAAATTGACTTGATGATGAAGACTATGGAATGACTCATGGAAAGGATGTCCCTAGAGAAAAAGCTTCCCACTAGGGAGAAAAACGATTTTCAGCCTAGAAATCAAAATTTTGGAAGAGCCTCATTTCCATAGATCGGGCAAAGAGACCAGAGAGATCAAGGTGATCAACAAATAAGACATCCTTTCCAAAACAACTATGTGAACAAAGATTTTGATCAAATAATACACGACTGGATGCATTGTTGTGACAATACAGAAACATATGTGTTCTTAACAAAAGGAGAGCATGATCAATTTATGGATGTGAGTGACACATTTATGCTAGAGAATGATGATATGTTTTCATAGGAAATAGAATATTTTAAGAAAGGATACCACAATGCTATTATGCAGTTTCAGAAGCAGTATAACCTCAGAAGTAAAAAGGTGCATGTAGAGCTTCTGAAGGTGAATCCCACAATGGAACTCCAGATGAACACTCCTTCTTCAAGCCAACTGAAGAAAGATAATCCAGTAAGGGATGTAATGGAGAAAGGAAAATCAAAGGAAGAATCCCTAAAGAAAGCACCTGAGGCAAGAAAGGAAACAGTTGTCAAAGAGGTAGAAAAATCTCCTTCTCCTTTTAATTTTTAAAGTGAAATGGATAAAATCAAAATCTCTCTTATGTTTAATGAGCTAATAAAGAAGGGAGAGTATAGAAATCGGGTCATTAAAATGTTAAAATGGAAGAATATCTTGACACCTTGAACATATAAGACGACCACCTTGCCATCTTGTTTGGCCCGCGCGTAGAAGAAAGTGGCAATGTTGATGATGTTCCTCCTTTCTATGTTAGCCTTAAAATTCATTACATGACCTTACATAATACCATGTTAGATTTGGGCACATTGCATAATCTCATGCACAAGTTGGTCATGGATGAGTTAGGCCTAGACGTTACGAGACCTTATAAAGACCTTTTCTCTTTTGACTCAAGGAAGGTTAAATGCTTGGGTTTGATCAAAGATTTGGTCGTATAATTATCTCAAATTCCATCAAAAAATATGCTCATGGATGTGGTGGTTGTCGACATCCCCCCAAAATTTGGCATGTCGTTATCTAGATCTTAGGCTACAAAATTAAAGGGAACCTTGCAGATGGACATGTCGTATGCTACTATCCCTATTTTTGGCCAAGAAAGGAGATTGTACAGAGAAGTGTTGCTCAAGTACATGGACAGTAGCAAAACCCAACCAAATAATCATCATATTTACTCTGTTGACACCGAAGTTGGCCCCTCTATTTTTTATAATAACTTGAATTTTGAAGAGGGGAATCCAACAACTGCCATGACTGTCGAAGAAAAAACCGAGCATCGAATAGAGGAAATTACAGATCAGAGAAACAACATAGAAAATGAAATGTGGAATATGATCTTTGATGGAGTTGTCAGCAGGGAAGGAGTCGGAGTTGGTGTGTGGATTAACCCTCCTAAAGTGGGTACAAAACTCTATTCTTACAAGCTCGCTTTTGATTGTACCAATAATATGGCTGAATATGAGGCACTAATTTTGGGTTTGAAGACTCTAAAGGAATTGGGTGCTAGAAGGATAGTTGTACATGGGGATTCCAAGCTCATCATTAACCAGGTAAATGGTATATATCAGTCCAATCATCCTAGATTGAGAGCATATATAAATTTAGTCCTTGATCTCCTTGAAGAGTTTTCATAATACAATTTTTCAGTGATTCCTAGGGGGAAAAATCAAATTGCAGATGCTCTAGCTACTTCAGCTTCGGTGTTCAAAATTCCAATTTTTCCAAATAAGAAGTATGAAATTGAAGTCAAACATAGGCCCGTAGTATCTGATAACATTAAATATTGGCAAGTGTTTGAAGATGATAAACAGGTAGAGAGATTCCCAAAGGTTGTTGTTGTGAAGAAAATGAAGATGCAGTTGTGTTCAACAACAATGACATTTTTCAGAATCAGATAGCTGGAAAAGATATAGTTCAACTGAAGAAAAAAAACATTATTCCCAAAGTCTTGGTCCCCTTAGAAAAATGTTTTGACGAAAAAGATGTAGCCAGAAATCCTAAAATCACTACGAATGATGAGGATATAGAGGATTGCAACATTGGTACTCAATAAAATCCTAAGATCATGAAACTCTAAAAAATGCTCAGTCCAGAAATCAAACAGAGGTATATCATCCTTATGAAATACTTCCATAATGTATTTTCATGGAGTTATGAAGATTTGAAGGCCTATGACACTAGAGTAATTCATCATGTAATTCCCATCAAGGAGGATTAGAAACCTTTCAGGCAAAAGTTCAGACAAATAAACCCTTTTTTATTGCCATTGATTGAAAAGGAGGTAAGGAAATTGTTTGATGCCAATATTATTGTGTCCTTAATATTTTCCAAGTGAGTGGCTAACCTTGTGCCTGTCAGGAAGAAAAGTGGTGAAATAATATTGTGTGTGGAATTTCAGAATCTAAAGAGGGTGTCTCTCAAAAACAACTATCCACTTCCTAAGATGGATTACATCTTACAGAAGGTGGTTGGATCTCAGAAAATGTCGATGCTTAACATTTTTTCTGGATACAACCAGATCATGGTGCACCTAGATGACCGGGAGAAGATAGATTTTACAACATCTTGGGGTACTTTCATGTATGAAAAAATGCCTTTTGGGATCATGAATGTTGGAGAGGATTTCCAAAGGGACATGGACATAGCCTTTGTCGATGATAAGGATAAGTTTATCATGATTTACTTGGATGAAATCACTGTGTTTTTAGATTCCGATGATCAACATTTCAAACATCTAAGGAAGGTTTTCCAGAATCGTAGAAAGTTTGGCATCTCGTTAAATCCAAAAAAATCAAACTTAGGGATGAAAGAAGGAAAATTGATTGGACACATCATTTCAAAGGAAGGAATAAAAATAGACCCCAACAAAGTGGAAGGAATTATGAAGGTCGACACTCCCAGGAGAAAGAAAGAGGTACATTCCTAGGAAAGGTAAATTTTCTGAGAAGGTTCATTCCCAACTTGATTGAGATTAGAAATCACGTCACAAATATGCTCAAGAAAGGTAATGAAATAAAATGGACTCCTGAGGCTAGGAATTCCTTCGAAGATATTAAGGTGGCACTCACCAAAGCTACATTGTTAGCCAACCAAAATTTTGCAAAGGACTTTATCTTATTTTTCTTTGTCTCAGAACACACCATTGCTAGCGTTTTGTTACAAAAGGATGAGAAGAACTTTGAAAATCCCATAGCTTATTTCAGAAGGACATTTAGAGACTCCCCACTAAGGTATGACATCATGGAAAAACAAGCATATGCCTTGGTGAAGGCCCTAAAGGAATTCAAAACTTATATATTGCATTCTCATGTCATTCCTTATGTGCCTAGCAATTCTGTAAAGGATATCTTGACTCATCCTACTCCTGAAAAGAGAAGGGGAAAATGGATCGAATTAATGTTGGAGTATGACCTTGAAATAAATCCTACAAAGCTGATTAAGGGTCAGGGGATCACAAAATTAATGGCGCAGTCAAATTTGGGAATCAATTTTATTGTTGATCTGTCAGAAAATCAACAAGAAGAAGTCGTTCTGCAGGTATCTCAGAAGTTCATTGATTCTCCTTGGTACGCTGACATTATTTACGTGTTAATAAATTTGCAAACTCCTCTAGGATTGAGAAAAATCAAATCCATATTTTTGAAGTTGAAAGCACCCAAGTTTTGCATTCTGGAAAATTCTATGTATTGGAAGGATCCAGGTGGGATCTTACTAAATTATTTGTTGGAGGAAGATATGAAAAGGGATATTAAGGAGTTTCACAAAGGAAACTACGGGGGGCATCATTATTGGAATACCATTGCACAAAAAATATTGAGGGAGGGGTTCTATTGGCCCAATATTTTTTCAGATGTATACAAGGAAGTTTCCAGCTTCCATGAATGCCAGATCTTCGATGGAAAAAGAAAGTTGCAACCCCTACCTTTAAAAACTATCTCTGTTGAAGAACCATTTATGCAATGGGGTCTAGATTTTATAGGAGAAATTCATCCGCCATATTTAGCTCATTATAGGTGGATACTGATGGCCACAGAATACTTCACCAAATGGATCGAAGTTGTCCCCACAAGGCAAGCTAATGACACAATTATCATTCCTTTTTAGAGAGTAATATCTTGTCTAGATTCGGTTGTCCAATCAATATCATCACTCATAATGTAGCGGAATTCAAGTCTAAGAAGATGGAGAAATTTTGCAGCGATTATAACATAACTTTAGTCCATTCCACAGCTTATTACCCATAGGTTAATGGATTGGCAGAGTCATCTAACAATAATTTGACCAGGATTATTAATAAGCTTCTGCAGGACAGCAAGAAAGATTGACACAAAAATCTTATCTATGCATTATGGGCCGACACAATCACCACTAAAAATTCCATCTCCACATCACCTTTCCAAATTGTATATGGTACAGAGGTGATGTTTCTCACCTCATTGGGATTTCCTGTGAGGAGACTACTGCAAGAGTAAGAAGCTGAACAAAACGATGCCCAAAGGAGAATAAACCAATTGGTCCATGTGCAGCAAATGAGAGAACAAGTCTTCAACAAATCACAACTACACCAAGACAGAATGAAAAGAATTTTCGATAGACACACCAAAGAGGAGGATTTCAAAGTGAATAATTTGGTACTAAAGTAGGATGTGAGAAATGAAGATAAAAGGAGGCATGGGAAGTTTGATCATCTTTGGATGGGGCCATTCAGGATTGTCATGTATCACAGGAACAATGCCTATTAGTTTCAAAATCTTAATGGATATCTCACTGGTGGGGGGCATGTGAATGGTGGGTTTCTCAAACATTATCTTGTTTAAAAAAAAAAATTAGTCTTTCATGTCATTGTAAATAACCATTTCTAGTTTCAATGAAAGCATTTCGAGTCAGTAGTTAGCAGAAAATTGAAGCCTGAAGTGAGGGCCCTAAGTTTATGTTGAGTCTGTTCATTATTGTGTCAAGGAGGTCTGGGATGAGTCTGTTTCGTCATTTTAGATTCTTTAATTCAAATAAAACCCAATGGTCAAGCACATGGTCTATTGTTCTTTACCACCTCAATGGGAGGATAACATCCCCATTGGAGCTAGTTGTTAGCACCGTGATTTTTGCAGTTAGAGTTAGTCTCAGATGAGTCATAGTTCATGTGTCAAAGCGTGTGAGGTCAGGGACCAAATAACGAATGGGTTGAAATCAGCAAGTAGCGGGTCTAGCCCTTGGAGTTGGGAAAGGGCGTAATAATTAGTCATGTGTGACTTGTAAAGGTCCCTTTCCCTAAATATCGAGTTCTATCAGAAAAGGGGAATTTACGTGCTAGAGATCGAGGCAAGTTGTTGGGATAAATGTCACATCAAAAGACATAACGAACATCATCACCTAATTATGAACTCAGAAAGGTGAAAAAACACGATGCTCCTATCCTGTATACTCTGTCACTCTTATCATTTGTACTTTGCACACTTCAAAGTGTACCCGTTGCATGAGTTTACTGCTAAAAAACTCAACCTGCTTCCAAACTTCTCATCACCATGGATTTATCGTCCTCTTCCATGATTCCATTCCTTACCCATTCAAGTATAAATATTGGTCACCCTGCATGCCTCTCCTTTAATTTCCAGATTTGTGCATTGTCTATGGTTTTTTCTGCAAGCTCTAGAGCCCTTCGTTGTGTGAAAGTTGATTTCCATCGTTCGTATTATAAGTCTGTTGATTCAAGTTTCCGCATCCCCTTCATTGTTTTCAAGCATTGTTTAAATTATGTAGGAGTTTGCTGCAAACTAGCGTGTTGGATGTTATTTCTTCTCGTGATCAGCATTTCTTCTTTGGAATTTCATCCTATCGTGGTGAATTTCTCACTGCACCTAAATCTCTGTCTCGAGACAAGTATCCCAGTACTTTGCTACCGCACTAGAATTTTCCGTCATGATTTCCTACCGCGACAAACATCATGTTGTTGTTTTCCACTGCACTGAGTTTCCCCACTACACCAAAATTTTTCATCGTGCCTTATTTCCATATCGTGGACTCTTGTGGATGATTTTTCTTGTCATGCAAAGTTTCTATGACTTACTTTCTGACAGTCTCTGCGAAGTCTGTCATTATTATTTGTCAGGCAGAGAGGGTGTTACCATTCATTACCGTGCACGTGAGACAAATATATACTGGCATCATGGAAACATCCCAAAGCATAAGAAAGAAGGAGAGAAGTGGTAGAGTTGTGAGTTCTAATCCTCAAGACATGGAATTAATAAATGAAGATCCAGAAATCAAGGCATCTTTTGAACAAGTCGGATGTATTCCCTTTTGTGAAAATATCAAAGGGTACAATGCAAAGCTGGCTGAGCGGTTCGCCCTCAATTTTACTGGGTTCCAAATGATCATTAGGGGAATCACATTCCGAGTGACGAAGGAAACTCTATCAGCTGTGACATAGATCCCTCTGTGCAGTGAAAAATGGTTTAAAGGCATGCCTTTAGAAATTTTGTGCTCAAAATACTTTATCAAGCCCAACTCTCTAAATGGGAAAATTGAAGCTAGCATTCCAAGCCAATACCTCCGGGAGCCTTTCCAAAAGATCCTAAAGATAATCAGAAGATATTTCACCTGTGAAGGAAGGTTTGATAGAGTGTACCCATATCACATCAGACTGTTGATGCACTTCACAGACAAAAATCCTTTGAATCTACCTTTCTTCTTGCATCTAAGCTTGGAAAAGATGGAAGACAGAATCCAAGCCAAGGCTAACCAACCGAGGAAAAATTTATCTCATTTGTCATTAATAAATTTGTTGGTGGTCGAAGAATTGAGACGTTTGAACAAATATCGGGATTCATTTATGATTTCGGCAGACATCACAAGAGACCCCAAAGGAGACATTCCTCTATTTGCGAGGGAAAAAACATTCCAAAACGCAGGGGCGAGAAAGGAAGATGTCGCAGGAAAGAGAAAGGAAATAGAAGACTTCTCATCCCACCAGCTAACACCCAGGAAAAGAGGCAGGCCAAGGTTGATCAAGAAACTCGAGGAGATCCAAGCTCCCATTGAACCGCGCACCCTATCTATTGTCGAGAGATTCCTCATGTGTGTCGTTCGGCTAGAGCCTATTGAAGGTTCAAGCATGGGCATTGGTGAAAGGATGAGGAGATCAGGTGATTAAAGAGTGAATGTTCAAGAGTCATCGTAGCAGCTGAAGAAAGCGCAACTCATTATTGCCGAACTGTATCAAGAAAATAGATAATTAAGAAGACAATTGGCAGAAATGACTATTGAAATGCCAACGTCGTAGAGTTTGGTAGGGAATGTAAATTGGCTCAAAATATAGCTCAGAGAGGCAAAAGATGTAATTATCCAGTTGTGGGAGGAACATAGGGTGTCAAAAGAAATAATCACAGAGCATTTCAAAGAATGCATACCAACCATGGATAAATCTTGCTACACCAACTCACCACGTACATGTTATGGCCAGTGATCTCGCAATAGCAACCAGAGCCTGTTATACAAGGTGATAGAGTTTCCAACAGTGTGCTCAATTACTCGGGCACCTCGTGAAATAAAACGACAATTTATCACAACCTGATGACTTAATCTTACTCATGAACGAATGATTGAGACAAATGTGTCGGTGATGTTATAATTGGGTGCAGTTGGGTTTCTATTTTTGATAAAATCTATTCAAAAGTTTGTCTGGGGAGGAAGTAACGAAATCCAAAATTCTAGAGGAAAGTAGTTTGAGGCATAGCAGCCCGAGAGGGCATGAGTTTTCTATATATTTTATCTTTCTGATGTGATCCAGGTTGGAAAAGTAGTGTAGACAGAGGAATCTTGAATGTAATATTTGAATATGAATAGAAATAACAATGCAGAGGTCTTGAAGCTTTGACGAAAAGATTCTAATGGTGGTGATTTAATGTATTTTGATCCTATCTATGTATGTACTTCCTGTTTCCTGTAAATTCATGTATGTTCCCTTTGTTTAAATTGGAATGTTTGAAAAGTTTAAAATTCATCGCCCAGTGCTTTAGACTCATCCATTTAAACTCGGTGTTCTCTTCTAATTAAATTAGACTTCATCTTTAATGGTGGTCTGGTTTTCTTTATTTCCTCCTTTATCCCGCCATACATGATGACATTTAAACTGAAAGACCATTTCCTATTTATCATTTATCCTCTCAAAGTTTCTTTTACCTGTTATTGATTTCTCTCATTTTCAGGAGATTGACTCCATAGCCCAAAGTTATGTATTTCCTTGCCAGCGAAACTTGAAAAATTTCTCAAACATATAAATCTAGCCGACAATCCAAGGTCATTATATATCAAAGACTAGGTATCAGAGAGAGCCCTCTCTATATTGGAAAGTAATCTGAACCTGGGGGTGATTAGTTTCCAATATTTCTTTGATCTCGTCACTCCTTCAAAGGGTCAGCTATAGATCATTTTACTTGAGTGATTTGCAATTAAAGGTATAGTTGAAGTCGTTATAGACTTGAATCCAAAGTGAATAAAAAACTCTTTAGTTTCCTTATGTGTTATATGTCATACTTGCATTTAATATTCTATATGCGGAAATTTCATGGAAAAGCAACATAAGAACATAATACACATAATGGGTATCACACTTCCCTTAATAACGGAGTTCACCAAATGTGGGATACTTCTCTGGGTCATGATCCAAAGCTTGACCGCTTTATTCTCCTCGTTGTAATGATGTCTCTCCTTTACAAGTTGTAAGGCCAAAGTCTCCTCTTCGGTGACAACAACAAGAGATCGGAATGTGATCAGGAATGTTAACAAGCTTCACAAGTTCTCATGCTCATGAGGCATCCATGATGCTGACATGGAAATCATTCCCACATTCTCAATACATAAAAAGAGGAAGTATAAAAGATGACCCCCATCACCATGGAGCCATTAAGTGTCATATATATGCTGCTCAGATCCAAGTATATATGCAACCCATACAAAGATCCTGAAACTACGAGATTTAGAACTGCTTCTTTGGCCTCTTATCATGCAAGTGCCACAATTTCTCTGTCACATGTAACTGATTGGTTTTCTGTGGAAGAAGATGAGAAAAGAAGGAATATAAGCAATAAGTTGATATTGTTGTCTTGCTATAGCCTCTCGATGCTCCTTCAAACCTGTAACAAGCATTCTATGTTGCAACATTTAATGACAAAACAACATAATGAAAATCATTCTTACATTGGCTTCTCCAGAACTTAGATTGTTGATCTGAATCTCTGTTGAAAAAACAGACCTCACCATTGGATTTGCGTCGCCAAATTACCCAAAAACTATTGTCAAATTGTCTCCATCGGACACTATCACCTTCAGGCCTCCTCTGGACCTCTACCTCAATCTGCATGCAACTATGCAATAAATGCACTGGACTGCATCGAAATCCAATCCTGGTATGGCCTCGTACAGGCTGGCGCATGCTCCTCCTCCCTTTTACAATGGAGAAATTTTCTTTTAAACTAAAAGATGGGAGGATGTTCCAACAGGGTCGTTGGCCGAGTTGGTTGGCGCGTAATTGTTAAGGAATATAGGTAGGGAGAGGTCCCAGGGTCGATCCCATGAGCCTCCCCTTTTGGACTATGGTTATAACTGTGGAATGTTCCTTAGCAATGGGTCTAACTTTGGAAGAGCCACCAGATATAGTGAGACCTCCACCAGATTTGGCGAGGTCCTCTATATTATTTTTTTTTTGAAAATCTGGTCATGGGCTTTCATTGGGCATTTCAGGATGCCACGTGGTGCCCTCTGATTGGGCCACGTGGCACCCAACTATTGGCCCACTTATGCCCAGTCACCTTCCATGTAGGCATGATGTCACTACTTTCTTGGCCTAGTCGTACACTGCCATGTGGCACTTCCGGAGGAAGCCACGTGTCAGCCTATGGTTGGGCCATGTGACGGCCCCTGGGTGGTTCCATGTGTGCCACCTGGGGTGCCACGTGGCATAATTTTGTTGGTCCATTTGGTGGCCCAAAAATTCCAAATCAACATGCCACGTAGCATGTTGTTTGTTATCACTATAACAATTTCTGTGAGAAATCCAGTTTCCAAGACTTAGAGAGACGCTAAACTAATGTGGAAGAGTGACAAACTGGAAGACAAGGCCAAATATAGCGGGAGGAGGATAAAACTAGCGGCAATGTGGATTTGATGGGATCCGGTGAGTCACAGATCTTGGGTGCCACAGATCAACGGTCAAGGATCATTTCGGGCGGAGAACTAGCGCAGAGGTTAATTTTTAAAGAAGGCCGAAAAGGAAACCATGGTTTTGTCCTGGAACTACGCGATGCCACTGGGTGCATTTCAGGGGGAAAAGCCGATGAACCCAAAACCATTCTATCACACCCCAAAATTGCTTGTTAAGTGTCATTAAATGTGTCAAATCCAAGGATCACATGTGGAAAGGACACTTGACGACCAGTCTAATCATCTTGAGACACTTGTTGAGGTACCATTCGCCTATGAAATGCCAAGTAAGTGCTGCCAAAAAACCGATTTAAGACTGATCATTGAAATTCGATGGTATAACGTGAGAGATCGTTATCCCTATAAGGAATTTCGTCAATAGCCCATGATAAGTACTTGATGGCGACTGTTATTCGAAATACGAGTGAATTACTCTATTTTGGGTAATTGATGCTTTATTCCAGAGCAGGATACCTACAAATTGAATTACTCATCCAATTCATGTACAGTTGAAGGAAATAGGCTCGTGTTCCCTAGAAAAACAGAAAGAGTTGAGGAGAAAGATCCAACGGTTTTCAGCAAACCAGGAAATTCAAATAATATGACAGGGCTATCAAGTAAAAAGAGAGAAAGGCATGTTGTGCGACTCCTAACAACAAAACTTCATGCAAAATCTGTGGATGAACTAGGATCAGGTTGAATCCTATTATGAAAGATTTGATCATTAATGGATATGCAGATGGACACTACACGCAAGCTAGCAAGAGAAAAAGGAAAAGGCGACGGAAGGAGGAAGTTAAAGCTAGAACAGTTAAAGGTATTGAAGAAGACTAGCCTGGCCAGCTTGACACGTTAAAGGAAGAAATTGAAAAGATAAAATGAAAAATTCATGACCATCTAAATCAAGTTCATTGTAGAGAATATTTTGATTTTGTAGACAAGTGGCATTTAGGGTGAAGATCTCAAATATTTCAGTTTTTTGTTTGTAACGTTCCCTAGAAAATAGGAGTTCGGTTTTGGTACGTTACTCCCTCTGTAACCAATATATACTTTTGGAATCTTGGAGAAGATGATCCATTTTTGGGTCTCATATGTAATTTATCTATATATACCGTTAAAAATATAACTGAAGGGTTCAATTGGTTGGAGAGGGGCCTGTCGCTGTAGCAGGAAAACTTTGTGATTTCTTATGGATTTTAATAAAAGCAGAGAAAGTTTTCTTAGATAGCCAAGATTCATCATGGTGTTAATGTTCAGTGTGTTTTCTTGTATTTCATATTCATGAATGTGTTTTTGTTACTAGTAACAATCTTTAAGTAAAAGAAGGAATTCACCTTGTTGGTTCTCTTTCTCATATTGATTATATTTGTTATGTGTTTATTGGTTCCTGGTTCAGAATTCATCCATTATTGGTGCTCTGTTCTCCGTAACCAATCTTTATGTCTCTTCTTCTAAAGCTATGCCAAGAGATTCGTCCTATGTTAGATGTCTCTTGTCATGGTGGTCTTTCCTCTTTTTTCCATTGTCATCTCATATTTCTTATTTGGTTGAACACAGTGCCTATTTTGTCTTTGTTCCCTCAGGAATACATAGCTTAAAAAAAATTATATGATTTCAAAAGTTGACCCCATTTCCCATTGGCCATGTTCTTTTGTTGGTCTTACCAACCCCTTTAAAAAGATTGTCCTATTGCAGAATCAGCCCTCTGTGTGTCTATTGCCAAATCTTTTTTTGAGTATTTTCAGCATTTACACGTTTGAGAGATCCCTCTCTGGTTGGAAGGGTCAGAATCCAACCTAGAGTTAGTTGAAACAGTTACCTATGTCATTTGTTTATCAACTAAATAAATTTACAGAGTGATAACATTCTAGCGTCATTGTCGAGGAACGAAGGTAAAATCTTCCCTGGGAGAAATGAAAATTTTCAGATCTGAGTATTGATGGTGAAAAGTATTCAAACACAGGAAGTTTGTGCATCATTCACCTGGCGACTCCATTTTCAAGAATCTAGAATTTGAAATTTTCATGGCGACTCCACTGCCCAAAGACTCAGTAGCTTGAAGATATTATTGGTGATTCTACTCAAGCTTCAAATGTGATTTAGAGACTCCACTGGAAGATGATATCCCTTAACAGAGGTATGAAAGGACATCATGGGAGAAAACAAATACCTAAAGTTGAGTTTTTTCCAAGAAATAATATTTTTTGTTATTAATTACCTTTTGTCATTTCCTGAACATGCTAAACAAATTTTTATTTACCTGCTGCAATCAAATGATGATCATGAGAATCTTGCAATTTTATATCCTCCTCTTAAAGTTGTACACACATCTCCTCACTGTATCACTGATTTTGATCAAAATTTTCCACCTGAGCCATGTGATGACCATAACCAAGTTGATGAGCCTCATGAAACGAAGGTTGATATTTCACCTAATGTACTTGATCCAACACCCTCCAATATTTAGCATAGATACATACCCTTAAAATTACCTCACATCCTTCATGATTTTCCTCCAAAGCAATATAAGTACCTACCTATGTTTGATGGAGAACCTAATGCCATCATAGCTTAAAAACACATCCAAGATTTTGAACATTTTATAGATTTGTTTGAGATTGATCATGATTATGTTTGTATGAAGGCTTTCTCTCAATCCTTGAAAGGGGATACCAAATATTGGTTTAAACATTTGTATCCAAAGACAATTAGCTCATGGGAGGAATTGAAGAATGTATTTTTGAAGTTTTGGGGCAAGAAGAAATCTTTGAATCTACAACTTACAGAGTTATATGCCTTGAAAAGGCAGAGCAATGAAACTATTTCTATATTCAGTAGGAATTTTTCCAGTATTTATTAAAATTTTCCCTAAGAAATTCAACCCACTGAAGTTGCTACCATGCTCCATTATATGACAACTCTTCATCCAGATTTGTCTTTCCTCCTGATGGAAAGAAGACCTAAGTCCTTAATAAAAAAAATTAATGATGCTTAGGAGATTCAACACAATATCCAAGCATGTAAACATATTCTAAATGAGGAGTTGGATGCTAAAGAACATGATAGTGAATATGAACAGAAAACAGTTGATTTGAATCTTGAGCAGAGAGTTAATAATATTATATTCCCTCTTGAATTTTTAAATGCTAATGATTTTGCAAAGGATTATATTCCACTTATTGAAAGAGAGGGTGCTAATGTAGTTTTTGATCCATCCTGTGATAGGCATGGGGATAATTGTTTTATGTATTCATTTGTAGACAGTCAAGAAGATGAATTTGTAAATCAGGTTGATGTTCCAAGATTTTTCTTGTTAGATGACATTGCATATGTTGTTGATTTTCCTATATATGATTAATATGATGATGATTATGATGTTGACTTCCTAGAACAACCAACTACATGTTCTCTATCAGAAAATGTTCCTTTTCAACAGTGTAATGAGAGCAATCAGCCTACATATCATAGTTACAAAGAAGAAAGTATTGAATCAACCGAAGGAAATTCTTTACCTTTATGGTTTTCTTCATTTAACTTGTTAAAAGAAAATTCTAATATATTCATTGAAGCAAAGGAATGTGTGTTGATGCCAAATCACATTGATTCACTAGAATGAATTGACAAGAAATTGCAGAAATCTTCTCATGTGTTTGATGACCCTGTTACTTATTATGTAGAAGGTCTTGTTAGTTCAAAATTACAGCCATTGGTCGAAGATGAAGCTGAAGATGAGTGTGTTTAGCAATCCAAAGGAAGTAAAAAAATGTGCATATGACAGTGGTAAAGAAAATGAAGAATATTTTGAATGAGGTGGAAGAACCTTGCCATTGTGCTTTGCTTCTTTCAAATTGCTGAAGCAAAATTTCTATAGTGTTTTAGATCAAAAACCCTCCAAGCATGATGTTGGATCTGAGGGAAGCAGTGGACTTGAAAATGAAAACTATATTCCATTATGTTTTTCTTCCTTTGAATGGCTAAAAGAAAATCATGAGCAAATAGAGAAAGTTGATCAAAGAATTGTTGTCGAAAGTCATTTGCCTTCTCCTAAACTTGATGATGATATTCAACAAGATCCCCAAAAAAACAAAATGTTTCGAAGTTATCTTTATTCCCATATGAATGATGTGTTTATTAGAATTCCAATGGGTTTAACCATGGATGAGGGTGATGAAAATGATTCTATGGAGATTTCAAGCAGTGAGCAAACAAATGACATAGAATTTCAGGAAAGCAACAAAACAGTGTATGTTACGGTTCAATCAGAAATACTGAAAGATAACAGGGAGGCAGTTGTTTTATCTAATTCCTTTGAAGATTATGGTTTTGAAAATGTTCTCATAATTGAAGAAGTAGAGCAAGAACAACAAACACTTGTGAAGGAATTTGGTCCTTATGTTTTGGTTCATCAGAAAGAAATGTTCTCTCACATGTTTCATGACCCTGTGGCATGTTATATGGAGAGTTTTAATAATTAGAATTTACAAGTTATGATGATTTGTAAGCTTAGAGATGAAGATGATGGTCAATCAACGTCAACATTAAATATGGATTGGTTGCTACCAGGGGGTTTATTCCAGCCAGCACTATCTTGTAGTTCATAATATGGATATTCCTAGCAGTCTCAGACGATTCTTCAATTTTTTAGTAAAAATCAACTAGTTAAACCACATGAAAACAAGAATATGGTGGAAAGAGTGCAACATGATTATTTTTTTATGCATGTTTTAGAGGATCCATTTGCAGTTTTTTTGGAGGCAGTAAACAGTCATAATTTTTTTTCTTTGAGATTTGAATTCATATGTAAATTCTTGAATTAATTATCAGTAAACAAGCTTCGGAGCAAGCATATGCAAAGAAACTAGATAGTAGATAAAATGCTTGCATGGTTGCATTGGCATTATGATTTCATTTGATTGGAAGCTCATTTTATCAGTTAGGGTAGGTAGGTGCGAATAAGCTTGATGATCAAGCACTTTCAAGTTTAGGTTTCCAAATAAAGTGTTCAGTTAGATGTTAGAAACATTCAGTCTCCAAGTAAAAGTAGTATGCAGACTTCGGTTTGTCAATGGACATTGATGATAGGTCAACACAGAGTACACACCTATTTTGGGAGCAGCTCAATGGATAAGGCACAAGGTATATGTTTTGAAATATTGTAACTACAAAGAGTATTCTATTTATTATTGATGTATTATTCATTAGATCAATCCCCTTTTGTAGATTGATCATGTCGGGCATTGTAAATGACCAAATCCCCTTTTGCATATTGGTCAAACCCTAATTGTAATATGAAAATTGCGAAGTCGGTCCCTAGGAAAATTAAAGTGGTTCTAACCACCCAGAAAGAGAAGTTGGCCCTGCCAATGAAGAGACATCTCCTTTCAACACTTGCCAGTTTGTATAAATAAAGGAAGTGAGTGCCTCATTTGTTCACACACTCATTCGATCATCCAGAGCGCAAGTTTGGTAGCTGCAGTTGGAGAAGAAGAAAGAGAGAGAGGCGCATTACTTGGTAGAGGACTTTCTATAGTGTTTGGTTTAATTTCTTGGCATTGTATTGGCTATCTATATTAAGGAATTTTTTGTTGGGTTTTCTCCCCCATGAGGATTTCCTAGGATAAATGATGTGTCTCTTGTGATTGTGTTTCTCTCAGTGATCCTATTTATGTTATGGTTATCTAGTAAATTGAAAAGAAACCTAATAACAGCTTAAACTCTAACATGGTATCAAAGTTGAGCTAAAGAGAGCATCTTTCATAGGAAAAAGAAAAATGTCACTGTTGTCATACAAGGAAATTAGGGCTTTTTATTGAAGAGGAATTTTAGCCCAAAAGTCATCTAGAAAAGTGTGCCCTAGCCCAAGGAACTCTTTGGCACCTTCAGTGCACCTTTTCAATGGATAGAACTCCTAGAAAGTGAAACCCTATTTTTCATCAGTACGAGAAGTAACAGAAAACCAAAAGTACCAGGAAACCAGAAGTACTAGAAAACCAGAAGCACTAGTCCATAAATCCGTTGGTCAAATTTGAAGGGGAAAAATTTGGATTTTCTGAAATCTAACCACACTAGGCTACTCGCCTCAGCCAAACACACCTCTTGGTAAGTTCAAAATTCAATTCTGAGCATTTTCATTTTTTGGTCATTTTCCTAGCTCTAGGTAAAAGATGTCTGCAAGCACTAAGCTTGTTGACAAGATAGAAGGTGTGGAAAAATTTTGTGCTTGGAAGTATAGGATTGGACTCATTCTTGAAGAGAATGACCTAGAAAGATTCATTAAAGAGAATGTACTAGAACCCGTCGATGTTATAGCTAAAGAAAAACACCAAAAGGACATTGTTAGGGCCAAAAGAATCATTGAAGATTATATCAAAGATCACTTGATTCCTCAAGTGTCTTCAAATAAGACTCCAAAAGAAATGTTTGATGCCCTAAACAAATTATATGAAGGAAATAATATAAATCGGAAGATGAATCTAAGGACTCAACTCAAGAATACAAGGATGCAGAAAGGAGAAACAATCCAGGAATATTTCTCCAGAATATCACAATTCAAAGAACAACTAGAAGCAATTGAAGATACTATATATGAAGATAAACTTATAATGACAGCCCTTAATGGTCTCACAAGACCTTGGGATGAATTCATCCAAACTATTTGTGCCAGAAAAGACAAACTACAATTTGACAGTCTTTGGGAAGAATGTGTTCAAGAAGAATCAAGAGTAGCTAGCCGAGAAGATTTTCTATCAAGAGATGAATATCAATCCCTAGCTACTCACACTAAAGGAGGAAGAAAGAAGTCTTACTTCTAGAAAGAAACTCATAAGGAGTCTCACCCCCAAAACAAATTCATACATAAAGAATCTCAACCAAGGAGATTCCAGAAGTTTCAGAAAGGACAAAGAAGAGAAAAATATTTCTCATCCTACCAATGTTACCATTGTGACAAGATGGGAAATATTTTGAAACATTGTCCATCTAGACGAGAAGAATACAAGAAGAAAAACAAGAGGCACCATGCCCATGCAGTTGAATATGAAGAGCCACCCACAAAGATGATAAAAGAATGGATTGAAGACTATGTCTTAATCTCTGCCCTCTCAAGATCAGTATCACTTGGTGAGGACACTTGGCTTATTGATAGTGGTGCTTCCAAGCACATGACAGGTCAAAGAGACATTCTCTCTTTCCTTTCAGAAAAGAATTTTCCTCAGAAAGTTACACTTGGAGATGATTATCAATACCCTGTCAAGGGAGTAGGAGAATCAAATTACAAGCTTGATTCAGGGACCCCAATGAAGATGAAAGATGTACTATATGTACCAAGTTTGAAAAAGAACTTACTCTCCATATCATCTTTAGAAAAGAGAGACTTCAGAGTTTCCTTCATAGATGGAAAAGTTATTATGTGGGCCAAAGCAACTATTATTGGAAAGGAAGAAAGTGGCTTGTATAAGCTAAAGGGTCACTCAGAAGCAGCCATGACCCACTCCATTGAGAATACATGTGAACTTTGGCATAGAATATTAGCCCTCATCAACTACAAGACATTACCATATGTAATCAAGGCAGTCACAGGTCTACCAGAATTCAAGGTTGACAATGAAGGTGTGTGCAATGGATGTGCACAAGGAAAGAACATCAAGAATCATTTTCCGAAGAGAGATAGTAAAGCAGAAGGAGTCCTAGAGCTCAAATGTGTGTGACCCAATGCCGTCATCCTCCATCAATGGGTATGTATACTATGTATCTTTTATTGATGACTATTCTCGTAAAACCTGGGTTTACTTTTTGAAATCAAAAGATGAAGTGTTCAGTAAATTCAAGGAATTCAAAGCCTTGATAGAGAATCTTTTTGAAAGAAATATCAAGATACTCAGGTCAGATAATGGAGGAGAATACACCTCAAAACATTTTACGAAATTTTGCAAATATGTCGATATCAAGAGGGAGCTCACCACTCCCCAAAATCCTCAACAAAATGGTGTAGTAGAAAGAAAGAACATAACTATAATGGAAGCAGTGAAGACCATGATCCATGATCAAGATCTTCCAATGTACTTATGGGAAGAAGCAACAAAAACAGCAGTATATGTACAAAACAGATTGTCCCACGGTGCACTTGGGTTCAATACCCTTGAAGAGATGTTCTCCGGAAAGAAGCCAGAAGTAAGCCATCTCAAAATATTTAGCTGCCCAGTATTTGTACATATTCCAAAAGAGAAGAGAACCAAGTTGGACCCTTTAGGAAAGAAAGGAATATTTGTTGGATATTGTGAGGTCTCCAAGGCCTACAGAGTTTATATACTAGGTTACCATCATATTGAGATCTGCAGGGATGTAACCTTGATGAAGATACAACACTCAATAAATCAAGAAGATGTCAGCTTGAAGAAATATATGAAGAGGAACCTGTAGCTCCTAGAGTTGTAGAACCAGTGAGGGAAGTCATAGCTTCCCATAATTAAGAGATTCTAGAAGACCATGACATAATAGAATCTCAAGAACCTCCCCAGATGACGATCTCCCACAAGAGAAATTCATCCTGGGTAAGGGAACTTATTCAAGATGGAGAGAAGTATGGTGTCCCCAAAGGAACCATGAGACAAGTGAAGAAACCTAAGCCATTCTCCAGTTATATGGATTTGATGTGTGATCTCTTAGAGAAGGATCCTACATGCGTTGAAGAATCCATTTAGAATAAAGAATGGGAAGATGCCATGATAGAAGAATACCAATCCATTGATGTATGGGAAATAGTTCCCAGATCGAAGAGCAAGGATGTGGTATCTTCCAAATGGATTTTCAAAATAAAACATGTTGTTGATGGAAGCATTGAGAAATATAAAGTAAGGTTTGTTGCTCGTGGCTTTTCTCAAAAGGAAGGCATTGATTGTGAAGAGACGTTTTCTCCTGTAGCCAAATACACTTCAATCAGAACAATCATAGCTCTTGCAACTAAGATGAAGTGGAAGTTACACCAGATGGACATGAAAACAACCTTCTTGAATGGTGTCATTGAAGAAGAAGTGTATATAGAACAACCTCAAGGGTTTGAAGTTGAAGACAGGAAGACTCATGTCTTCAAGTTAAAGAAGGTTTTGCACGGACTGAAGCAATCTCCTTGAGCTTGGTATGGAAGGATTGACAGTTTCATGATGAGCTTGGGCTTTACCAAGAGTAAAGTTGATTCTAACCTTTACTTCAAGGTTATGAATGATGAGCCTGTTATATTGTTTTTGTATTTGGATGACTTATTCTTAACTGGAGAAGAAAATCTCATTACTGAATGTAAGAAGAATCTCGTTGCATAATTTGAGATGAAAGACCTTGGCCTAATACACTATTTCTTAGGTCTTGAGGTCTAGAAGAGCCCAGAGAGGATATTCCTTAACCAAGGGAAGTATGCAGTTGAAATACTTAAGAGATTTGATATGTTGGAGTGAAAGTCCATGAATACACCCATGGAAACAACGTTGAAGCTCTTGGTTGACACTTCGTCAGAATTGATTGATGTTACGTTATACAGACAGATCATTGGATCATTGATGTATCTGACGAACACCAAGCTAGATATATGTTTTGTTGTGAACACCTTGAGTTAGATTCTGGTAGAGCCCAAACATGCTCACTTGATTTTTGAAAAACATGTGATGAGATACCTTAAGGGTACATTAGATTGTGGTCTCAGTTATGATGGATATCATGACTTCCGATTGAGTGGCTAGACTGATTTAGATTGGGTTGGAAGTGTCTTTGAAAAAAAGAGAACTTCAGGATGTTGTTTTAGTATGGGATCAACCATGATCTCATGCTAGAGTAGGAAGAAATCAAGAATTTCTCTCGGCATGGCAGAAGCAGAATACATTGTTGCATGTTCTACCATTTGTGAAGCCATATGGCTTTGGAAGTTGTTGACAGGTCTATTCGATCTAGAGATGGAAGCAACCATGATCCTATGTGATAACCAGATCTACATAAAGATGACAGAGAACCCTGTTCCATGACAAGTCAAAACACATAGAGATCTGATATCATTACATTTGTGATATGGTGCAGAGAGGCACCATAAAGCTCCAATATGTTAGAACGGATGAACAAGTTGCAAATTTGTTGACCAAGCCTCTATCTCATGTAAAGTTTGAGCACTTTCAAGATAAGATTGTTGTAGTCTAAAAGGACCTCCCTCGAAAGGGGGAGTATTGATGTGTTTCCAACCTCGTGTTGTGATGCCAGCCTCGTGATGATGATGAGTTTCCATCCTCATGTTGTGATGCCAGCTTCATGTTGATGATGTGTTTCTAGCCTCGTGTTGTGATGCCAACTTCATGTTGATGATGTGTTTCTAGCCTCGTGTTGTGATGCCAGCTTTTTGTTGATGATGTTGTGTTGCCAGCCTTGTGTTGTAATGCCAACTTCGTGTTGATGATATTGTGTAGCCAGCTTCATGTTGTGATGCCAGCCTCGTTCTGAAGACTCCTAGCCTAGTGTTGATGTTGATGATTCTCTAGCCTTTGTGATGTGTTGTTGATGATATTGATGATGAGAAAAACTTCTGATGATTTATAGATATGCCAGTCAATGTTCCAGATGTTGTTGATGTTGTTTCCCTCTCTCTCGATGATGTTGTAGACTACCCTTATTTTTAAGGGGAAGTGTTGAAATATTGTAACTGCAAAGAGTATTCTATTTATTATTGATGTATTATTCATTATATCAATCCCCTTTTGTGAATTGATCATGTCGGGCATTGTAAATAAACAAATACCCTTTTGTGGATTGGTCAAACCCTAATTGTAATATGCAAATTGAGAAGTCGGCCCCCAGGCAAATTAAAGTGGTTCTAACCACCTAGAAAGAGAAGTCGGGCCTACCAGTGAAGAGACACCTCCTTTCATCACTTGTCAGTTTGTATAAATAAAGGAAGCCAATGCCTCATTTGTTCACACACTCATTCGATCATCCAGAGCGCAAGTTTGGTAGTTTCAATTGGAGAAGAAGAAAGAAAGAGAGGCGCATTACTTGGAAGAGGACTTTATGTAGTGTTTGGTTTATTGTCTTGGCATTGTATTGGCTATCTATATTAAGGACTTTTTTGATGGGTTTTCTCCCCCATGAGGGTTTCCCAAGATAAATGGTGTGTCTCTTGTGATTGTGTTTCTCTCACTAATCCTATCTATGTTATGGTTATCTAGTAAATTGAAAAGAAACCTAATAACAACTTAAACTCTAACACTATGTGTTCTTTGCTACCTCACAGGGAGGATAACATTCCCAGTTGGAGCCCATGTTATCACTATAACAATTTCTGTAGAAATATAGTTTCCAAGACTTAGCAAGACGCTAAACTAATGTGGAAGCATGACAAACTGGAAGATAGTGCCAAATATAGCAGGAGGAGGCTAAAACTAGAGGCAATGTGGAGTTTATGGGATCCGGCAAGTCACAGATATTAGGTGCCACAAATCAACGGTTGGGGATAATTTCGGGCAGAGAACTAGCACAGAGGTTAATTTTTTAAAGCAGACTGAAAAGGAAACCGTGGTTTTGGCCCAGGACTACGTGGCGCCACTGGGTGCATTTCGGGGGGGAAAGCGGGTGAACCCAAAACCATTCAATCACACCCAGAAATCACGTTTTAAGTGTCATTAAATGTGTCAAATCCAAGGATCACATGTGGAAAGGACACTTGACAGCCAGTCTAATCATCTCAAGACACTTGTTGAGGTACCATTCGTCCGTGAAATGCCAAGTAAGCGTTGCCAAAAATATGATTTAAGACTCATCATTGAAAATCTATGGCCGAGCGTGAGAGGTCGTTATCCCTGCAAGGACTTTCGTCAGTAGCCCATGATTAGTACTTGATGGTGACTAATATTCGAAATATGGTTGAAATTACTCTATTTTGGGTAATTGACATTTTATTCTAAAGTAGGATACCTGCAAATCGAATTACTCATCTAATTCATGTACAGTTGAAGGAAATAGGCTCGTGTTCCCTGGAAAAATGAAAAGAGTTGAGGAGAAAGATCCATCATTTTTCAACAAACTAGGAAAATCAAATAATATGACAGGGCTATCAAGTAAAAAGAGAGAAAGGCATGTTGCACAACTCCTCACAACAAAACTTTGTGAAAAATATGTGGATGAACCAGGATCAGGCGAAGAGATCAGGTTGAATCCTATTATGAAAGATTTGATCATTAATGGATATGCAGATGGACACTACATGCAAGTTGGTGAGAGAAAAAGGAAAAGGCAATGGAAGGAGGAAGTTAAAGATGGAATAGTTAAAGGTACTGAAGAAGACCAGCCTAGATGGCTTGACATGTTAAAGGAAGAAATTGAAAAGCTAAAATGAAAAATTCATGACCAATTGAATCAAGTTCATTTTAGGGAATCTTGTGATTTTGTAGTCAAGTGGCATTCAGGGTGAAGATCTCAAATATTTCGGTTTTATGTTTGTAATGTTCCCTAGAAATTAGGAGTTCGGTTTTGGTACATTACTCCCTCTATAACCGATATCTATTTTTGGAATCTTGGAGAAGATGATCCATTTTTGGGTCTCATATGTAATTTATCTACATATATTGTTAAAAAGATAAATGAAGAGTTTAACTGGCTCGAGAGGGGCATGCCCCTATAGTAGGAAAACTTTGTGATTTCTTATGAATTTTAATATAAGCAGAAAAGGTTTTCTTAGATAGCCAAGATTCATCATGGTGTTAATGTTCAATATATTTTCTTGTATTTCATATTCATGAATGTGTTTTTGCTACTAGTAATAATCTTTAAGTAAAAGAAGGAATTCACCTTGTTGGTTCTCTTTCTCATATTGATTATACTTGTTATGTGTTTAGTGGTTTTTGGTTCAGAATTCATCCATTACTGGTGCTCTATTCTCCATAACCAATCTTTATGTCTCTTCTTCTAAAGCTATGCAAAGATTTGTCCTCTATTAGATGCCTCTTGTCATGGTTTTCTTTCCTCTTTTTTCAACTGTCGTCTCATATTGCTTATTTGGTTGAACATAGTGCCTATTTTGCCTCTATTCCCACAGGAATACATAGCTGAAAAAACTTTCATATGATTTCAGAAGTTGACCCCATTGCCCATTGGCCCTGTTCTCTTGTTGGTCTTACCAACCCCTTTAAAAATCTTGTCCTATTACAGAATCTGACCTCTATGTGTCCATTGCCAAATCTTTTTTTGAGTATTTTCAACATTTACACATTTGAGAGAAACCTCTCTGGTTGGAAGGGTCAGAATCCAACCTAGAGTTGGTTGAAATAGTTACCTCTATCATTTTTTTATCATCCAAACAAATTTACATAGTGCTAACACTATCATTGGGCACATCAACATGCTGACGTCATTGCCATGTGTCTGTATGGATGCCACGTGTATGTACGGTCTGCATAGTCACCTGCCACATGTCCGTATGGTTGCCACATCATATGTATGGACTGCCACCTCATTTGCCACATCAGCCTACCACGTCATTGTACATACTACCACATGGCTATATAGACTACCATGTGGCACATTTTTATTGGTCCACGACATGACCCCGAAAATGCCAAAAATGAGTGACATTTTGTATCCTTTGATGTTTCCATGTCACCATGTTGACGTCAGCATGACACATGTCAATATTTGTGTGTGCCACATACCCTGTATGGATGCTGACATCAGTAGTACAGATGCTGACTCATCCATGTTGACTAGGTTGGATTGACCAAAATTTTGACTATGAATATCTTTCGATCTATAACTCCATTTGAAAAACCATTTACGTCGTTGGAAATATTACGATGCTCTCTTCATGATGATGTCAATTTCACTAAGTTTTGAAGACTTTGATTTTTTTCCCTTTCTCTGTCTGTTGAGGCCATTCTGAGCCTCCTAGGACACTTTTGAAACTTTCATGATGTTCCCTAGATCCTTTCGGATCAAAAAGGCTAGTTTCCAGTCTTAAAGTTGGTGTGTAGGTTACCTTGGTAGTTCTTTTCTCTTCAACCCAACAATTTACCAAGTGCTAACACAACCTTAAAGTATGCTATAACAATTCAAGGAAATTCTACAGTCCCTTATCTTGGTTACTCTACTACCACCTAATTAGGTCAAGGTTCAAGGTGATGTGAAGGTGGTTAAACAAAGTGATTGTGTGTGAGGGGTGTTTCTAATACCATAAGAGGTATATATCACCATAAATGAATCAAGAAAATGCCCCAGAACACTAGCTATCAAAGAAAAATTAATGGTTGTAGTAAAACTTGAATAAATAGAAGATTCACTTCAACAAATAACAAGTTTATGATAGAGCAACATAAAAATCTTACAAATAGTAAATATGAAATGGAAGAGATTCTAAATACAAGCTAAAATACTAAAAAACCAATAACCAACGATTGTTGAAATGAAATAGCATGAAACTACTTTAAATCAATGCAATATGTCAAGCCCTAATCAATGAAAACTACAAAAACTATGCAATAAATGAAGTTAGAGATATTTTAGTTAAAGAGTGCAATATCTTAAGCTATGAATGGTAAATAAATTAAGATGCAATGAAATTAGACCTGTTATCCCCCCATGCCTAGGGCTAACTGGAGGAGATCATGTCTTGAGTCTTACACTAGGGAACATGATCTA
Organism: Picea engelmannii; assembly: GCA_009831015.1. Classification (NCBI taxonomy): domain Eukaryota; kingdom Viridiplantae; phylum Streptophyta; class Pinopsida; order Pinales; family Pinaceae; genus Picea; species Picea engelmannii. The sequence continues at coordinate 61,879 of ML812829.1, forward strand.
CACCATCATGATGATGATCAACATGTCCACATATGGCAGACCAGTAGCCCCCCTCATTTTCCTCCCAGCACAGATCAACTAAGGTTCATCACATTCAAGCAACCCAGAGTATGCGAGATGGTAATTCATTGTCACCATGAGGTATGTTAGTCCTTCTTTCATGCAAAGTATGATGCTTAATTTGTCAGGCATGTGGATGAATATCTTTGGTTGAATTCGGATATTGGATCACTGGTTTGAGAAAGTATGTCAGTTTCCTTGTTTCACCTTGGTAGTTAGCTTGTGTGCCCTAGTCTCATGTTGTCACTGCCCATGGAAAAGGGGAAATATTGGGGTGGGGATCCCAAGGGTAACGTTATGCTTCCGACTATACTTAACACTTTCCATCTTGGATCCTCTCATATTATACTAAACTTCATCTATGGTCCATTCTCTCATGAGAAGAGGGGTTGAAGGCCCAAAGGTTGTTTCACAACTACTATAAAAGAATAAGAAAATGATTATAGAAAAGAAAGTGAACATAGCAAAGCAAAGCCACCAAAATCTGGTCCAACTTGAGCTCTACTCATTCAGTGCTCGCCCAGGTCCCAAAAAAGTAGTCCTAAATCTTGAAACCCTATAAAAGGGGACCCACAAATTTTCAAATTATAAATGAAATCATGGACTATGAAAGGAAAAAGGGGGTTTGGAAAAATGTGTCACACAAATATTGGGTAACTCGAGAGCAAGTGCACCCTCCACAAAGGGGCTCATAGAGATAGATTAATATAGTAAGTCATGAAGTAAGTCCTGAACCATATCACTTTCACACTTGCTCTTGGTGGGTTTTTACTTTCCCTTGTCACTCTCGGGACCTATCCCTCTACATGAGTTATTTTATTTCCTGTCTAGGTGGCACACCTAATAGGGTTGGATGAAGACCCTCCCATGCTTAAACTTGGTAACTCACATGGGGTCTTGGTCGTTTTGATGCTTGAAGGGGATACTAAGGTGAATTATCTGACATTTCTTATCTCTTAGGTTGCGGATTAATTTTTTTTCTTTAAGGACTAATATTTCTTATGAACTTTGGCTAGCCATATTTTATACTTTGGTTTGTTTAGGATGCCCTTGACATGGTTCTTGTATAAGGACATCCTGGGATTGTACCCAAAACATTGTGCCTTATTGCAAGACTTTGGCATGTGTGATCAAGAGCAATGGGTAATCCAATGACTCACCACCCTTAGAAAGTGGCTCTTGCATTCTCAGGATCTTGGATGATGGACATACGGGCTTGGTTTGAGCAGTTATGGTCATTACGCCACACATATGGGATGTAAGTCCCACATATTGGGTAGAGTACCCCAAGGATTGTGTTCATAGAGGATGGAGGACATTGAAATAACAAGTGTTTTGACATCACTTGGAGATGTGATTTCAGCCCTATTAGCCTTGGATGTGGCCTTTGGAGGCCCTATATGTCACCTCCTATCCCTTGACGTCATCTTCTTACCTAGGGTTTTGATGGATGGATGGGTACTACAGATGATTGGCATGGCTTTGGGTGAGGAGACACCTCACTTCACACTCTTTAGCCCTCGGAGGATGCCACTTAGCCTTTAAAGGCCCAACATTTTCCTTTGGAGGCACGATGTCACCCTCTCCTACCTTGACGTCACCCTTCTAGAGCATGATGTCACCCTTTTTAGGGTTTTGTGATGTATTTTTTTATTTTAGCATTATTTGAGAGGAAAATTAAGGGGTCTACCCCACTCATATTTTATTGTTGACAAATTATGTGGACAAATTTTCTTAGGGAAACCTCATATAAAAAGGCTACCCTCACATTTCATTTTATCATCATAACTTCTTACCATTTGTAAGAGTACTTCTGAAATTTTCACCCTCTAAGGGTTACTAGCTCTTCTCCTCTTATGTGCTATGCTTGGAAGGTCAATTTGTTTATGGTTTTTCTGATTTTGGATTGAAATTTTTGTAATTAGGGTTTTATCTCATAGTTTATTGGATGAAGTAAGTGAATTTTCTGCAATTTCTTCTTATGTTATTTATGCTTTATGGTAAATTTGTCATTTTATGCTAGACGTCTTTCTTGGTGAAACCGTAAGAGAGGAACATAAGTTTTTCTTCCTCTCACAAGGTGATTTTTGTCTGAAAAATGTAAAAGAGTCCTTACTAGGGTTAGAACCATAAATCCCTAAAGTGTTAGCACTTTAGGATTTTAGCCCTAGACTTTCGACTTTTGACCTAGTTGAAGCTACAAGAAGGGAGAAAAGGTCTCTAGAGCCCAAATATGCTTGCACCCTAGAAATACTTCTCCTCAAGATTCAAATCCTAAGGCCCAAATGTGCTTGCACCTTAGGGTTTGAATACTACCTCTTGATTGCAACTAGATCAAGTTTCAAGCTTGGTTTCATTTGCTATTATAAGACTCCATAAACCTTAAAAGGCATTGGTTTTAAAAGCATTATCATGGTGAATTGTTTGACAAACTCATTCTCTCAACTCTCTTAAGCATTCTACTAACTTTACTAACACTAACATTGGATAATTTTTTGTTGTTACAAAAGTTTTCTACAATCATATGATAACACTCTAATTTGTTGCATACACTCTTGTAAAGGTGGCTTAACTTGTTCAAATATTGTCTTAAACAATTGGATATTATTCCAGTGGGTGTATGCTAAGTTTTCATTGTAAATTGTTGCATTTATGAACACTAATTGTTGTTGTTGTTATAAATCATTTATTGTTTTCATATCATTGTTATTGCTGCAATTTTGTAACAGTCACTGCAACTTATCTTGTCCAGTGTCTTTAAGAGGTATTAATTGCATGTTTGAACTTGGAAATAATTACATATATGTTGTAAAGTGTTCTTGTTCTGGGAAGGTACTCAAATGTTAGGATTTGTCCATAACCCATCTTATTTGGTCATTAGTTAGAATTATATATATTTTCCATGTAATAAAGGCCAACATTAGTTAATAAGGCCTATTAAATAAATGTGAACAAGTCAATGTAAGAAGACCTAATAGAAGCTTTCGCTTCTAGAAAGATCTTCCTCTAGAATGTTCTCTAGAAGATAGAATTAATATAAATAAGAGTAGGAGGTGTGAGAAAGGATGTCTTGAGAATTATTGTAATAGAGCACTTCTCTGCTAGAGGTTTCCCCCTTGAAGAGGCAAGTGAACATTTCTCCCATTTCAATAAACGTATCATTTTTGGGTGTGTTTTTCTCTATATTTTGTTGTTCCATTGGTAATATCTGTGATATTCTTGTTTCTTCTCAAAATAACATAACCAAGAGAATAACAAGTGGTATCAGATCTCTTTCCTGGACAAGAATTGTGGGTTAATTTTTTTTCAGGGTAGAGACATATTCCGACGTCTTTAAACTACAGTGATTTGTCGTTCAACACATAAATTTGTGGTCGAGGAATAATACATGCAGGAAATACAAGAGGTATTTAAGCTCACATTATTGGACACCCTTGTAAACCCTTATGGTACCCCTTCTAGTGGTATCCCATTAAACAACACATGTATATAGACCGGCCTAGGTATCATAAATCTCGTTGTACATAAATCGATCGATCGCTTGATTGTTATAGTGCCACTGAGAAAAACACTTGGGAAGATACTCTCTAGTTCCTGGGTACTCGGTAGTATGGCTAAGGGTACAGTCTATCCTCCTTAGTTTGTTCCCTGAGATATTGGGCTGAGCACTATTTTTTGAACCTGCACATATATCAGAGAGCTATAACATATGGAAAACCCTTGTCTCTAGGAACCCTGAAAACCCCAACCCTTGGGACGGGAATAGAACAGAAGAAGAACAAGAAGGATCCATTGTTGTTCAACCTTTCCTCCTGCATTTTGGTTGTGAAATAACTACACATTTCTCCATGTTAATAATTTGGGCATTTTGACACAACAATATTAATCAGATCGGAGTATAACTCTGTAGGAGTAAGAAAAAAAAGTTTGGGGCTTGCACACACCCTTATTTGAGTCCTAGACCATTGGATTATTCTATTCATCCTAATCATAGTGGTACCCTTCATTTTTAAGATATTTTTTTTTCCCGTGGACCCAACCCCTTCTCAGCACCCTTATTTGAGACTTATCCCATTGGATTCCTCATTTCATTTTGATTGAAGTGGTACCTATCATTTGTTTTGGACCAGATCCCCCTCCCGACACCCTCATTTTCTATCAAGCCCAAAAGACTATGTATTTTGTACCAATCATTGTGGTATCATTCTACCTATGCCTCCACAATGGCCCCTACAACCCATTCTCAAACCCTAGACAAATTGGACACTAAGGTATCCAAACTATCTGACGAGCTAAACTAGGGCCTGACCACCCTCTCCAAACAATTTTAAGAGGAGCTACACTAGAGCCTGAGCACCCTCTCCAACCAATTTCAAGACTTTATGATGCACAAACATGATCAAAAACCTGGGTCCCACCCTCACACTTCTCATTCTTCCTATTATGAGAACCCTCATCTTTCCCAATCCCCTTAGGGTTCTCCAAACTTCTGGAATAAGGTTCCCAAAGTTGAGATACATAAATTTGATGGATCAAACCCGGCCGGGTGGGTATCCCAAATGGAACACCACTTCTCCCTCCATGATATACAGGATGATGAGACCAAACTTCATGTGGGGGTTCTGTACTTGGATCAAGAATGATGGAAATGGTGGAAATGGCATAAGAAATGTTATCCAGGACTACCAAATTGGACCATGTTCACCAAAGTAGTTTGTGCTCGTTTTAATAGGGAATCTCACCTTTTGGGATGTCTCACCAACTTGTGACAAACAAGGCCAGTAGAAGAGTTCATCTCTGCATTTGAACAGTTGACTATTAGAAATGAAGGCTTATCTGATGAGTTTTATTTGGAGTGTTTTCTCAGTGGCTTAAAGGACGCCATTCTATCTCATGTTTGTATGCACCACTTGATTACTTGGTTACCAACCCTCCCAACCCCTTCATTCTGCAGTTACCAACCGCCCTTTTATAGGGGCTATCTTTTCTCTAACACAAACTTTGAAGGTCCAAAAGGTATCTCTGGTAGAAATGGATGAACATCGGAAGAAAGGACTTTGCTATTACTGTAATGAAAAGTGTTTGCCTATCCATAAATGTCGTGAGAAAAAATTCTTCCAAATTGATGCATCAGCTTCCACATCCTTTGAGGACATATTATAAGATGAGGCCATTGACTTAGAGGACACACAACTAATTTTCCCCATCCCAGATCCAATCACACCTCCTGTGAAACCAACATAACCTATCATCTCTCTCCATGCCTTCACGGGTATTTCTTCTCCATGGACATTAAAAATCAAGGGCTACATCAAATATAGGTCAGTCATGGTGTTGATTGATAGTGGTAGCACCCATAATTTTATTCATCACGGGGTCATTGAGGAGGTTAATTTATTTGTCAAACCATTTTCTAAATTTCAAATTCTAATCGCTAATGGTGGTAACAATGAAATGTGGGGGCCGATGTGAGAATGTCATACTCCAAATGGGCGATTATCACCTGAAAAATCACATGTTCTCCATTTCCATGGGTGGTTGTGATATTGTCTTGGGTGTTGAATGGATTTTCACCTTGGGACCAATTACCATGGATTATCAAGAGTTACATATGAGATTTACTCAAGATGATCACACCTATACCCTCATAGGCCTATAGGATGGCTCCCTAGAAATTATCAGTTCTCACCGGATGGAGAAACTCTTGAAGAAAGGCCACCGTGGTGTGATTGCTCAACTTAATTCCATATAGGTACATGATCAATCATCCCTAGTAGTACAACATTGTTATCACTGAAATTTCATC